>VSMD01125964.1:0-137912 GCA_008750895.1 Mirza zaza | reverse complement strand
GCGCGCGCCCCCTGGGAGGACGGGCGCTGGCAGCTGAGGAGGAGCGCGCGCCGCCTGGGAGGACTGCGCTGGCGGCTGAGGAGGAGCGTGCGCCCCCTGGGAGGACGGGCGCTGGCGGCTGAGGAGGGGCGCGCGCCCCCTGGGAGGACGGGCGCTGGCGGCTGAGGAGGAGCGCGCGCCCCCTGGGAGGACGAGCGCTGACGGCTGAGGAGGAGCGCGCGCCGCCTGGGAGGACTGCGCTGGCGGCTGAGGAGGAGCGCGCGCACGGCGCAGAGCGGGGTGGGAAGCACGCAGTGTCCGACGTGTGGAAACTGCACGGCTTCCCCTCGCGTCTGTACTAACAAGATAGGGCAGGTCAGGAAAGCTGGAGGCGGCGGGCACGGTCGGCCTGTAGGCGCACACGAGGTGCGGGGCGGGGACCGCCAGCCCTGCGCGGGCGACGCCGGCCCGCTCGCGCCCGGGCGCTGTCCTGCGCCTGCGCCTGCGCCTGCGCCTGCGCCTGCGGAAAGCGCGCGGCGGGGCCCCGCCCGCACCTCGGCCGCGCCGTCCTTGCCGCGGCTGGCCGTCTCCGCGTCCGCCTGTGTCCCCGTGTCCTGTCGGTTCTGTTTCTCCGGGGGACCCTATCGCAGTGACACTGTCACATCCATTGGAATTTCCATCCACTCGCCTATTTGCTTTTTTACCGGTAATGTTATTAGCTTTCCTGCTTGCCATACAAGGTTGATTTGAAGATTCAACGCGACAGTCGATAGTTTGGGGTCATTGTGGCTAAAGAAATGGACGGAGGGGTGCGATGCACAGCCTGCTGGAAGGCCGGCCCCGCTCGGCGGACAGGACGCTTCCCCGGGGCCACAGCGTCAGCCGCTGCCGACCCTAGCCACCCACCCCGGCCTGCTAATGAAGGGGACGCTGGGACGCCTGGAGGGAGGAAGGGAAGCGACGTGAGCTGTTGTGTTTTATGTCGCCTGATTTTGAGACGGTTAAATAGATGTGGAGGACCACGTCCTTCTTATCTCTGAAACAACAATTCTGCCGTTTAGATTCTGTGAAAGAGTAGGAGAGCACAGTGGACATAATACCAGCATGGCGTTCATTTCCGATACAGGTTTTTTGTAGCCCTTCACGAGATATTGATCACCACTCCGATAAAGAGCAGTGCCAGGAAGCATTGGCTTCCTTTCAGTCTGTCTGCATTTTTAACTGTGCTTTCTGGGAACTTTTACCAGTCCTTGGGGAACCCAGGTGATAAGTAAATAGATGTATTAATTTTAAAAATTAAACCTCTGGAATGGGATTCTGCTCTGAGATGCGTTCCTTTCAAAAATAGCCTCCCCTGTAAATTATAGAGTGTTAATTTATATTTTAGTCCTTATAATTCATTCACTTTTTTTTTTACATGACTATTCTGCTTAGCAACCAGTGAGTTTTCACTTTAACTCAAAATGTTTTCCCTGTGACTTTAAAAAAGCAACTTAAATCCCCACTTGCGTATACGTTGGTTATAAATTTAATTATGTTTCCATTATTAAAATTAAAATGATGAAAAAAATCTTAAAAATAAAGGTCAGTATTTCAACACTGGCCCATGATTGCAATGTGCTGATACTCATATATCTAAATTACTACATAATACATTTATATAGAGAGAAATAACGAGTGGAATCTGGGATGATGGTGGAGTTCGAAGCACCGGGAATGTGTCTCACCACCTACAGACAACAGTCGCACTGGCAGAATGTCTCATGTCCCTATTTTGAAACTCTGGAGTCAATCGAAGACTTGCACCTTCTAGAGAAAGGCTTGATACTAAAGTGCAGTTAGTATTGGTCGATTTGGGCTCTTGGCACAGGAGCACCTCCCCAAGCCTCAGCCCAGCTCTGCAAAGAGGCTCCCCATGGCAGGAAGCCGCATGCTAGTGCCAGCAGCAGCCTGCACACGGCTCATTGGAGCCAAGGCAGGGAGAAAGGGCCTGTCCTCCAAATGTCAGGACGTGTGCTCCATCCCTGACTGGCGCTTCTGATCACAGGGGTATAGACAAAGAGCAGGTGGTCATTGTGGTTTGTGCCTTCTCCCAGCCTTGCAAAGCCCTGCAGCTGAAGTTAAAGGACCACAGTCCTTTTTCCCTTTTCATCTTTCTTATTTTGCCCCTTTTGGCAGCCAGACATTAACCACAAGGACCTTTAAAAGCAACTGTATTTACAGGGGACATTAGAAAGTTATCGTGCATGCCCAGTGAGCAAGTGGAAAGCTCACTAGGTGCTCACGCCACGGGTGGAGAAAGACTTCTCACATACAGTTTAGCATATACAGGAGTAAAAGTTTATTTTTCTGAGAAACGGAGTGAGTGACTATGGCACACGAATGAAGGAGTAGAAATGTCAGGTGTAGAAGACAAGTGGTTCAGTGTTTAAAAGGGTTAAAATGGCTCTTTCTTTTATCTCTGCTCTGGAAGATGATAACAGGAGCTCCAGAAGCTGTTGCAGGTATTCTCCATTTTTCTCTGTTAGGCCGGCTCATCAAAGGTCCCGAAATCTGGTCCTGGGGGAAACTGAGGCAGAGAGCAAGTGAGGACCTCACAGCCCCACTGTCGGCTTAGGGCTCTTCAAAGCTATGACAAAACTCTTAAAGATAACAAGTTAGCCCACGGGTGTTTAACTGAAAAAAAGAAAAAAAAAAACAACAAAGGGCAGTTGTGCTGTGAGTTTATGTGTCTCACTTTCTGATAGTTCATTTTCCTCTGCTAGGTAGCTTATTATTAAGGCCACCTTTCACTCCCTCCTCTCTCTGGTTAAAATTAAAATTTCTATTTAACGAACTAGGGAATTTGGGTGGAGGTCTCATCCCCGGGAGTTGCTTCCTGCTCGGTCGAGAGGTAGAGATGACCTACCTGACAGCTCATTTGAATCATTAAGGGGATCTGCTGAAATTGGATGGTTTTAAAAATGAGAGTAAAGGCAGAATGGAGGTTTCACTGCAGAGAAACCACTAAGGCTTGAATTTGGTTTTGTATGACTATTACTAGATAGCGGAGAATGTAGGGTTTAAAAATGAGAGTTAAAAGTAGAGCTGCTAGGGTCCTAGAATGGGTGTTAGACAAGAAAATTAAGAGCACAATTGGCGAGAAGAGTCTACAGTTCTGACTATTAGGGTTTCCAGCCCAGGGAAAGGGGGTAGGCCCGGTGTGTGAGTTGGGTGGAAATATAAGGAAAGAACAGCAGCGGGTCCCATATGCCACTGCACAGCAAAGCCCACAGTTTTGAGGGCCAGTGAACTGGAGTCCGGTGTCTGTGACAGCTGGCAGGTATGAGCCAGTGGACTTTCACAGAGTTTGCCATGGCGGCAGTTGGTTCCTCTGGGGGGTCCAGTAGTGGGGGTAGTGAGAACTAAAAGATCTTTTTACGAAGGTTGAAGAGGGTCCAGTTTGCCTTGGGATTCCTTGAGTAAAATCCAGTCTCTAGGCTGTAAATGTTGCTACAGCCCCTTTAAGAAGTTGTGGAGTGGGTTTTACTGCCAGCAAGTGAGTGCCCAGAGAGCCTGGGAGATTGAGCAGAGAGGCGACCAAGAGCCAAAAGCCCTTGCACAAGTTCAGAGGGGTTGAGGAACAAAGGTGTTTAGGGAGGATGTGGAGTCTGAAGTAATTCTATCCCTTTGGCCGTTATAAGCTCACATGCCTGTCTCTTTGTGATAGGCCCTGGGCCTAGAGGGAGATTATTATGGTTTCAGTAGCAGTGAATAAGGTTGGGCCAGGCAGGATTTAACAGTTTTAAATCCTGAAGACTTCAGATAAACTTTGTTATTTTAATGTAAAATATTTACATGACAATACTTGCCATGACTCTGAAAAACAAAGAAAGAGAATAAGTAATGTTCCAAACAAAAATATCACAAAAGAAATTTAGTTTTTTCTATGAAATTTCCTTAAAGAAGCAAATCTTCGACTGTAGTTGACTAAAAAAGTGTTGTTTAAGAAGAATCAAAGTAAAACAATAATTGTCTGAGGATGATAAAAAGTCCTTCAATAGCCATGGTCAATAGCTCCGTGGCACACAGCAATACAGCATGTATAAGTATCACTGATAACATATACCAACGCATCTTAGAACTTCAGGGATCTCCCACAGCCTTGGGACAGATACTCACGATATATTCACACAAATACAACCTAAAGAAAATTAAACACCATCTTATATTTGACAGTACATTCCTATATGGTTTAACATACCAGTAAGACTAGTAAGTTTCTCTTGGAATTTAGTGGCTCTATTGCTAAAAGCTAGTTTGAGGTTAAAATAACTGAATTTAGAATTTTGTTCCTGGAAATCCTGCCAAACATTACATATCTAAAGCATTTGTTTAAATGGAGTCACAGGTCACTATAAAACAATGTCCTTCATTTAACCAAGAGTGAGAGTCACCAGAAGACTTTAAAGGCAATGCAGGGAGTCCTATGGGCATAAATCTCAACCTTCAAACTTTAGTTTTTCTAGTTAATCAAAAACCCACCAACAACACAGGAATTATGTTGACAAAACATAAAATTATTGCCTCTCTCAGGCCGGCCACCAAAAGGGCAAAGGAAAACCTTCTGTAGTGTGACAACTTTTTGTCTGTCTGTCTGTTCTTTATGGGAACCCGACCCAGACAACCTGGAAGTCAGCCTGCCCGACACAAAGGACACCTGAATTATCAATCGTGTGTCCGGGGTAAGGAACGAACAGCACAACACAGGGAAACGTAAACAAGAAAAACTAGTGTTAACAGCAAAGAAGACAAACTGTAAAATAATTTTAAAGAGATTCATTCTAAGCCAAATTTGAGGACCATGACCTGGAGCAACACCCAAGAAGCCTTGAGCAAGTGGTTTCTCTGTAGCTGGGTTGCAGTTTGGTTTTATACATTACAGGGATTACAGGGGTTACAGGTAAAGTTATGAATCAATACATGGGAGGCATACATTGGTTTGGCCCAAAAAGGTGGGCCATCTTGAAGGAGGGGCTTACAGGTTATAGGTGGGCTTAAATATTCTTTGACTTGTAATTGGTTAAAGACATGAAGCTTTCCCTGAAAGCTTGGAATGTTTAAACAGAGGAGCCGTTTATCAGAGATAAGCCACTGGACATATATTTGTTATATAAATTGAGAACCTGCAGGTTTGTCTTGCATACCCTAAGGCCTGTTAATGGGTTACAAAGGATGTCCCTAAGAAAAGGGGAATGATGAGGCATGTCTGACCTCCCTCCTCGTGGAAGGCAATTTAGTTTTAGGATATTCCTTTGGCCACGAGGGGGTCCCTTCAGTCAGCCGGTGGCAGTGAGCCTTAGATTTAGTTCACACTAGTATCTTAAATAGGGGAACAATGACTAAATTTTTTTTTTACCATTTTCTGTCATAAAACACTTGTTGTCAAAAACAGGATCACAGTTTACCATGAAATCATAGTCATTCACCTAGCCAGACTGACGATTAAAAGATTTTAAAAGGCAAAAAAAAAAAAAAAAAATGTATTCTTCGATAGAGAGGAAACTCAGCTTATGGGGAGGCAAACTGAATCTCTTTTCTGTCCTCCTCCCTTTTTAACAGGTGAACAAAATAACACATGAAAATCTTGTTTAAAAAGGGAACCAAATTGTGTCTTTATCTTTAGTTTTAAATGAGTTTTTAATGTTCACACTGCTGCCAGAACTCACTGCTTCAAGAAATTTTGAGTTCATGATAACATATCAGTAACTTAGCACCTACAGTTTCAAAGCAAGCAGACAAGAAAATAGAGAATAGTTTAACAAACTTTCTATTTTAACTCGATAGTGGCAGATTAACCATTTGAATTCTGAACTTCTAGATGTAATTTGTTTGCCAGTTTGAACATGTGTACAAGAACAGAAATGAGGTTTTAAACACAAGTCCTAGAGCATTATATCAGAGAAGTTTTTCAAGAATCTTATCTCAAACTAACCAGTGCCGTCAATGACCTGTCCTAAGTCCAAATGGCAAAAAGGCCAAAGAGCAGAGACCGAGGATTGATTCCCTGTGAGCACACACATACACCAGATGGGCCATAGTTTAACCAACAAGCCGAATGCCAACAGTCCTCCTCTCCCAAAGGGTGGAGGCTGTCAACCCAGCGGATTCCCCACATGGAAAGAGGAGTTGCAGTACGAGTTGTATGGTAAGTTTAGTATGTTTGACAGAAATACCTGGAGCGGTGAGAAGCCCGCATCCTTTCACCTAGGGGCCCGAGGGCGCACCCGCAGCCGGCACAAGCGCCACGTGGCAGGAGCAGTCCCTACCCAGTGCGCCCGTCTTGCTGTGGCAAGCAGCGCTGTCCTAAGTCGGTCCAATTCTTGTTTCTTACTATAACAAGACTGCTGAAACATTGATCTGGTTTTCAGAGCGTCAATACTTCACTCTACTGTAGCCTGCTACGCTATACCGCTTCAGAGTCTGGCAGATTTCTTCAGGGGAAGCTGGTTGTGCTTTCTCCCCAGGCCTAATGGTTTGGGGACCCCACTGATTTCCCTCTTCCCCCATGGAGAAAGCACCCTCCTCTCCATGCACGGCCTGCATTCTCAAACATCTTTTTTTCTGTCCTAAATTGGAAAATGTCTCAAGACAAAAGTGGCTCGAATTGGCAGAGTCCAAAGTTTTGCTCAGATTTTCAACTGCATGGGGGTCACTGACCAGCCCTTGCGTTGTTAAGGGTCGATTGTAGTTATATCTCACTCACTCATCACAAGGTTTGCGGCTGAGGCACCTATCACAAAAGACGTTAGCAAAAAACAAAAAGCATACAATTTTGTTTAATAAAAGTTTTAAGTTGGCCGGGCGCAGTGGCTCATGCCCATAATCCCAGCACTCTGGGAGGCCGAGACGGACGGATCGATCGAGGTCAGGAGTTTGAAACCAGCCTGAGCAAGAGTGAGACCCCGTCTCTACTATAAATAGAAAGAAATTAATTGGCCAACTAACATATATATAGAAAAAATTAGCCGGGCATGGTGGCGCATGCCTGTAGTCCCAGCTACTCGGGAGACTGAGACAGAAGGATCGCTTGAGCCCAGGAGTTTGAGGTTGCTGTGAGCTAGGCTGACTCCACGGCACTCACTCTAGCTTGGGCAACAAAGTGAGGGTCTGTCTCAAAAAAAAAAAAAAAAAAAAGTTTTAAGTGACATGAGAACCTTAAAAATGAAGACCCAAAGAAATAGGGAGACCAGTGTGTTTCTACGCTAAATTTGATAGAGTGGACAGTTGGTCAGGAATGTGAATGGACACAGAAGATATGATCTAATGGTCATAAACTGCAGGAAATTTAACAATGCCTGTTTGTTCAGATTCTTCTTGAAATCTCTGTGTGTTCAAAAATAAAGATGTTTCTTTCCTTCTGATATAATAGGGAGGGCAATTCAGGAATGATGGTTTTATGACCTATTTTAGAGGAAGTTCAGAAAATTCTTTCACCACTTGCTTCAGGGAGAAAGGCAAGGAGAAGAGGAGAGACCTTTTCGCTCCTGCCGATTCCTCAGATGCCAACATGCCATATTTTGGGGTAGCATGTCCTGAACCCCACTAGAGTTTATAGAGGAAACAAAATTATCCATATGGTAATAATTAGAAGATTGAGAAGTGAGGATATATAGTTTCATTATGCTGTTCTAAAATTATTTGTGTACACTTGGACATTTTCACAATAAAATTTTTAAAGGCATTTTCATTTGATTTAAATTCAGTCTTGTTCATTTCAACACTATCATCCCATGTTGAATCTAAGCCCTTTTCTCTCCCACCAAGCCCTAGCCAACACCAGCACCAGCCCAGTGGCCCCGGCCACTTGGAATGTGGGGGCGGGTTGGAAGTAGAAGAGGCAGTGGAGCGCTCTCCTTCTGTGGAGGAAATTTTCTTTCCTTGCTCTGCTGCCTTCTTCATGGGGCAGAGAGATTGCTAAAAGAATAGATGTCTTCCCTCTTAGATGCCAGTAATTATCAGGATGTTTCATTTTCTTTTGGTTACATTGGAAGTGCCTTCACTGTAGGTGGTAAGATCAGCGTTCCCTTTTCCAATACGCAAGAAGAGAGGAATGGAAGGATAGAGAATACCAGTAGAAAACATAAAAAAAGAAAAGACTAAGAAAAGTAGCCATGAATACCAGCATATAAATAATTACATTAAATACTGATGAACTAAACATGCCAATTAGAAAACAATTGTTGTTGACTGTAAATTTATTTGGAAATCCATTTCTGAGTCAGTTAGTTCCCCAGTGCTCAAGCAGCTCAAGGGATTTCGCCCCATAAGTCTGCAAAGTACTCGTAGCACAGAGCACTCAGTCTCAGCACCCTAACAGAAAGCTGTCTCTATCTTTGCCTTATAAAAGAAGCCCAAATAAACTTGCTTGTAGAGATTTAAGTACAAATGAAAGTAATCTTGTTTAGTAGGAAATTTTTACCATGTTTCTACATTGAAATTTAAAAAAAAATTATATATACATCAGGATATCATTATATGTTCCCCTTCTCTATTGATGGCAAAAGTGTAAATGCTTTTAAGCTTTTTCTTTTAACTTTTTCATGGTGCAGCTTGCTAATAAAGGCTGATGTTTGTAGAGGGTGCATAATAGACATGTAATTCTGTTTACTAAGACTTACAAGCTGCCAAAATATATTTAATCAGTTCTTATTTTTTCTTTGACTCCAACCTAATGATATAACACAGGCAGTGAAATCATGAACTAGAAGAACATAAGTAAGTACAGTTATATCTAAAAGATATTGAACATTTGGTTCCAGACCACTTCTAGTAAGTGAATATTACAATAAAGTGAGTCACATGGATTTTTGGTTTCCCAGTACATACAGTGTTTATAAAAGTTATGTTTACATGATACTGTGGTCTACTAAAGGTACAATAGCATTATGTATAAAGAAAGATCAACGTACATACCTTGATTAAAAGGCACCTTACTGCTAAAAAATGTTAACAATCATCTAAGCCTTCAGCAAGTCATAATCGTTTTGCAGATGGGGGAGTCTGTCCTCTATGTGGATGGCTGACGACTGATCAGGGGGGTGGTTGCTGAAGGTTGAGGTGGCTGTGGAAATTTCAGAAAATTAGATGACAATGAAGTTTGCCACATCTATTGACTCTTCTTTTCACAAAAGATTTCTTGGTAGCATGCAATACTGTTTGATAGCATATCACCCACAGTAGAACTTCTCTCAAAATTGGAGTCAATCCTCTCAAACTTGGCCTCTGCCTTACCAATTAAGTTTATGGTCTATTCTAAATCCTTTTGTTGTCACTTCAATGATTTTCACAGCATCTTTGTCAGAAGTAGATTCCATCTCAAGAAACCACTTTTTTTGCCCATGCATAAGAAGCAACTCCTTATCTGTTAAAGTGTGATCGTCAGATTGCAGTAATTCAGTCACATGTTCAGGCTGCACTTGTAATTCTATTTCTGTTGCTATGTCCACCAAATCTACTGTTAATTATTCACTAAAGTCTTTTTTTATATTTATTTATTTTAGGACAGAGTCTCACTCTGTTGCCTGGGCTAGAGTGCCATGGTGTCAGCCTAGCTCACAGCAACCTCAAACTCCTGGGCTCAAGCAATCCTTCTGCTTCAGCCTCCCAAGTAGCTGGGACTACAGGCATGCGCCACCATGCCTGGCTAATTTTTTCTATATATTTTTAGTTGGACAATTAATTTCTTTCTATTTTTAGTAGAGACAGAGTCTCGCTCTTGCTCAGGCTGATTTCAAACTCCTGACCTTGTGTGATTCTCCTGCCTTGGCCTCCCAGAGTGCTAGGATTACAGGCGTGAGTCACTGTGCCTGGCCCAATTCTTCACTAAAGTCTTGAACCCCTCAATGTCATACACGAGGGTTGGAATCAACTTCTTTCAAACTCCTGTGTAGATTGATATTTTGACCTCCTACCACTAATCACAAATGTTCTTAATGGCATCTAGAATAATGAATCCTTTCCAGAAGGTTTTCAACTAACTTTGCCCAGCCAGATTAACCAGAGGAAGCACTATCTATGGCAGCCATTGCCTTAAATAATAAGACATGAAAGTCGAAATTACTCCATGATATACAGGCTGCAGAATGAATGCTATGTTAGCAGGCATGAAAACAACATTAATTTCCTTGTATATCTTCATCAGTGTTCTTGGATGATTAGGCATATTGTCAATGAGCAGTGATATTTTTAATTTTTTTTTTTTTTTTCTGAGCAGTAGGTCTCAACAGTGAGCTTATAACATATTCAGTAAATAATGTTATAAACAGATGTGCTGTCATCCTGGCTTTGTTGTTCCATTTCTACAGCACAGGCAGAGTGGATTTAGCATAATTCTTAAGGGCTCTAGGTTTTTTAGGATGCTAAATAAGCATTGGCTTCAACTTGAATTCACCATCTACATTAGCCCCTAACAAGAGAGCCAGTCTCTCCTTTGAAGCTTTGAAGACAATGACCTCTCCTCTCTAGCTATGAAAGTCCTACATGGCATCTTTTGCCAACATAAGGCTGTTTGGTCTACATTGAAAATCTGTTGTTTAGTGTAGCCACTTTCATCTATTATCTTAGTTAGATCTTCTGGGCAACTTGCTACAGCTTCTACATCAGCACTGTTATGTTATGGAGATGACTTCTTTTCTGAAATCTCATGTACCAAGCATTGCTAGCCTCAAAATTTTTTACTGAAGCTTTCTTACCTCTCTCAGACGTCATAGAATTGAAGGGAGAGACAGAGTGTTGCTCTGGATTAGGCTTTGGCTTTAGGAAATAGGCTGGTTTGATCTTCTATCTAGACCACAAAACTTTCTCCATGTCAGCAACAAGTTTGTTTTGCTTCCTAACAGTTCATGTGTTCACAGGAGTCACACTTTTAATTTTCTTCAATAACTTTTCTTTAGCATTCACAACTTGGCTAACTGATGCAAGAGGTGTAGCTTTCGGTCTATCGTGGCTTTCAACATGGCTCCCTCACTAAACTTAGTAATTTCTAGCTTTCGATTTTAAGTGAGAGGCTTTCCACTCTTCTTTTTACTTTGAACACTTAGAGGACATTGTAAGGTTATTAATGATTGGATTTCAATATTGTTGTATGTCAGGGAATAGAGAGGCAAAGAGAGAGAGAGAGAGAGAGAGGTAGGGAAGGCCAATCAGTGGAGCAGTCAGAACACACACATCTATCAGTTAAGTTCGCCATCTTATATGGGCCCGATCATGGTTCCCCCAAACAGTTACGATGTTAACATCAAAGATCACTGGTCACAGATCACTACAACAGGTATAGTAATAACAGTAAAGTTAGAAATATTGCAAGAATTACCAAAATGTGATACAAAGACATGAAGTGAGTGAATGCTGTTGGAAAATGGCACCAATAGACTTGTTAGCTATAAAGTTGCCACAAATCTTTGATTTGCAAAAAAAAAAATAATATCCACAAAGTGCAATAAAGTGAAGTACCTATATCTAAATTCTATAAAGAGCTACCTATTGATATTTAATTAAATTACCCTGATTGTTAGCTTGGTATTAATAGTCAATTCAAATTTCACACAACTACCTGTTCATAAATTTTATCTCAGTGGTGTTAAAATTAACTCATTCATCATGCTTCAGTTTATATTTAGTTCCCAGGGAACATATGGAATTGAATTTTTAAAATAAGATTTCATGCCAAGTCACCATTTCCCATTAGAAAACTCTATGAAAAGTTTATACAGGAATATATCTCAAATTTGCCAAAAAGGACATTTTTTTGACTTTGTTGAGACCAAGTAAATGATGTTTTCCATTTATCACTAATATCACTTTTCTTTCCACCTTCAGGCTTTTTCCTGGTGTTACTTTGACAAGAATTCTACTTCTAATAACATGTATTAATAAGTCTGCTTGCTCAGAGGCCTTTTCCATTTCTTCCAATTATTGGTTTTGATAGTTACAAATTATCAACATCAGTTTTTTGAAAGAAGACAAAATAAGTAAACAACACAAAAAGCCCCCATATACTTCTGAATATATATTATGCAAAAACATTTACACTTAGGTTTTCAAGAGAGTAATATCTATGCTTCATTTTTATCTAAATTCTTGTATATGTATTATACATATATGAATACCCACACATAAAACTCAAAATATTCATTGAAAACAAAAAAAAATGAATGCTTTAGAAATGGGACATTAGCACTACAGGCTTCAGAAAAATGAAAATGCTTTTAAAGCAAAATTATAATGTAAACTACAGGATTAGAAAAATCAATGTCACCTAAATTAAAAAATATCTGTGGCATATATTATCCTACTGAAATATTTAGACAATACAGTAATTAAATATATGATTTGATTTTTCTTTTGTGGGTGAACATACCAAAAAGTACCTGTAAAAGCTAGAATATAATACATGTGTTTATAGGGAGGACATTGCATTTTCCCTGTTGCTGCATTAAATGATATTTTCACTTAATCCTTGATAATGTACATTTTTTTTGGAATGACAATAGAGATTTCATTCTGGGTTTTAAGGAATGGGCCTATTCAATAACCTTGCATGAATGAAGGGCCTATGATAATAGCTTATCCCATATAGGTTACCTTGTCTTGGGAAGTGTCCCTAAGGTTTATAATCAAAAGAAATAGTGATTCAAAGGATTATGAAAATAAAGAGATATTTAATGAATTTGAGAATCTACAAATCTGATAAAAGCCCATTAGGGGTATGTTAGCAGATACTTGAAACAGAATCACGTGTGCAATGATCACGCTGTTCTGTTGGCTCTGCTCCAAGAGAGAATGTTATATAAGTGAAGAAAAATGCAGACAGTTAGGGGTACTTTATTATGTGCAAGATCTTCTTCAATACATGTGGACACAGTACAAACTGACAACTCCTGCTGACAAGTAGTATAATAATGTCAAGGACCACGACGGCAAGTTGAATAAAGAAACTAGGCAATGCTAAGCACCAAGAGAGGAACATACAGATAACTCAGAATCATCAAGAATGATGATTAATGACGTGTGTCTTTAAACATGTTTTGGAAAAAAACATGAACTGTGAAGTTTCATGTTTAAACAAGGAAGTTGAGCCAATTATAGTTGGGGTTAATGTACTAGACAACAGTTTTCCCTATTTATGTTAATCTCTCTCTAAAGGTGGACCTAATATCATTGACAATTAAAGGAAACATGAGTTGCTTAAATAAACACTTTGTTTTAAACTTCCATTTCCAAGATCATAAAAAGTATACATTAACCTTAAGCCAAAAATTATTATCCACCATTTAAATCTTCTGTGCCCATATTTTTCTGTGTTTAAATTTTATGCTTTTATATTTCACATTAAAAGTATAACTATGCACCATTTATTTGTTTCTGAGAACTCACAGACACTGATATTTTAAATATTTAAATAAGCTAAAATCCTTATTCAGAAAAGAGACTTTAAATTCAAACTAGCAGGCCTAACCTTCAAATGTGTTCTGGCCTCCAACCAGTTGAAGTCACACTGTCATTCTAATCACTCCTACTATCATCTGTGTGGCTTTATTTTTCAGCATCTACCTGCCTTTGGTTTTCTCAGCCACAACAACTAGGAACAATACATGTAATTTATCAAAAAGCCTAGAAGTGATTTCTTTGTCCCCAGATAGTTCAAGGAGCAAAGTGCATGGGCCCTGCAGAGCAAATGCACTCCTCCCACTCTCCTCCCCTCATGCAGGCTTTCAGCTGCCGTCGACTTGGGTCTGATTCATTGGAGAACTTCACATCATTGTGCCTCCGTGAGTTTCCATGAATTAAACTGGCATTGGCTATTCTAAACTTCTATTTTCAGGATTTTATAATAATTTGGCTGGAAAATATAATTTGATACAGAACTATACAGAATGGCAGCTAGAGTAGTACATCTTTGACCAGATTTAAATTAAAAGAAAAGTGAAAGCCGTTTGGGTAGCTTAAATTATACAAGTGCAAAGACAGAATAGAAAATGTGCTAGACCTGTGACTTTATTTCAAATTCCGTCTGTCTCAGCTGAAGCAGTCTGTAAGCCATCAAAGCTCTGTGGGAGCATGTGAGTAGCCAGCACCAATGTCCCCATCGGATCCAGGGGTTGGTTTTTTCTTGTATGCTTAGTCAAAGAAAGTTGTCCAAACAAAGCCACCTTTGCTATTGCACTCAGCCCTCATTGAACTAAAAGTGCCCTTCAACACAGCAGGCGAGTCACTGTGGCCGGAGCGTTCTCTGGTACAGAGAACTAAGCATGTTTCATCCACGGAATAAGCAGCGCCTTGTCTTCCTTTTCAAGAGCTGCAGACCTCTATTTATTTTGGATGAAAGAAAGTATAGCTTAGAAATCCAACCATTATCATCACTATCAGCAGTGCCATCATTGCCACCTCAGGGTATATTAGAAGTGAAAGGGACTATATCAGCAAGGATTCTGCTGCGATTAACCTCAGGCATTTGGCCTATTGGAAGCTTAAAGTAATTTAAAGGGGATAGATTTGCTCACAAAATTTTGGTGGTACTGTAGTAGCCACTCAATAGTTTGCCTCCCCAAATTCTTCCAGAGTGATGCTGCCTGCAGAGAAGATGGCAAATCTGTGACACTCACAAACTGGGGAACCAGAAAACTTGCCTCTGGGATGGCCAGCTCTGGAACCACCCACTGGGCTGTGATCCCACAGCTTCTCCAGGTTGGCTCCCTCGGAGCCTGGAGCCAGGAGTGAGGACCACTGCTGCCCCTTTTAAGGTACTGTCGTGAAATAGCGCACGTGTCTTCTCAGCACTCAAGATAGTTATGACTCAACACTCTGTAGAAAAGCCCCGTACCTGTCTGCCTTGCGGGGCAGAACAAAAGTGTGTGCCTCGTGAACAGCATTGAACCCTTTGCTTCACTTACAGAATCTGTATCTCACATCGATGTTTCACCTGCTGAATCCAAATCCAACCTGGAATCCCAGCTACCAGGTCGTCTGGTAAATTTCAGTGTTCAGCTTTGCAGTCCCCACAATAAAAGATGGGACATTACGAGATAGTTTTTTAAACATATTTGGTTATAAAAATCATACTTGACATCGTGATACAGTAAACATGAATCCATATATATATACACACACACACATATATAATATATATATACATACACATGCACACACGCAAGCATATATACAGGTTCTAAACCAATACTAACTCTCTCTAGGTGTGATGCACCCTGATATTTTCTATATTATTCTCCTGTTCTATTCTATTCTATATTTCCACACTTGTCACTGGTGAGTAAATTGAATCCTACTTTGGAGGGTGAGAAACTTGCTGTATGAGAATAGTGAAATAAATATTCAGCATTGATGCACCATATCTACCACAGGCTGGTAGTGAAATTTGAGTTACATTCACTCACATTTTAGAGAAGGGAACGAAATAATCTTCCTAAAATCACACAACCAGTTTAGTAGTGGATTTGGAAATGGAAATACAATCATTTGGCTTTTCATTCTAGGGACTTGGCGTTCATTCTACAAAAGTTTATTGAATATTTATTATGTATTAGGAAGGTTAAAGTAATTCAGAAAGGATAGATTAATAGATAAAAAGAGGTTTACAAACACTGTCTTATTTTACCCTCAGAAAACTCTGAGACATAAATATTACTATGTACCTTTCAAAGAAGAAAAAATTGATTCTCAGAGAGGTAATAAACAAAACAAAATAAAGTGAAGCTCCAAAGCTCAACTCCTAAAGCAGGGTTCAAACCCTACGTATAAAACCGCAAGGTGTCCACACCCATTGTCCCCTAGAGCGCATACCATTGAGCAGTGACAGTCACCACCAACACTAGTAATGCAGCTAGAACACAGTGAAAGTCATAATGAGGTTTTTCACAAAGCATCCTTATTTGTGAGTCACATGTTAATGTACTATGAAAATTTACTTATTTCATGGAAGGAAAGTCGTCTTGTTTCCATTTCATAGGTAAGGATACCTGACTCAGTGAGGCTTAGTGAGACACTCAAGGTCCCACCACCAGTTATTAAGCGAGTCTGGGTATGTCCACACCTGGATTTATCTGCCTCCGTGCACTCCGCAGTCTTCCTGGATCGGCTGCCTAGGCCAGCTTAGTGCACACAAACTCGCAAACCTTGATGTCTTAATGTGTAGAAGTCACTATCTAGGGGCCAGAGGGAAAGAAAATTATGGCAGCAAAAATTCGTAGCACTTCCTGTGCACTTTACTTCACAGACTGCCTAGAGATTTATTCATTATCTTTTAGCATTTTTGACTTTCAAAATAAAAGAAATAATATGTACCACCAAATTCCTTTGAGATCGAGATTTTTATTATCCCTATTATACAGATTACTAAACTGAGGCTAGTGAGGTGAAGTAATTTAGCCAGCAAATGGTAGAGGTGGGTGTTGAACCAGGGAATTCAGCCAGAGGCTGAGGTTTGTACAGACATTAAAAAGCAGTGCCTGTGGGGGTTTGGGGAAGGGAGGCCACAGCCGTTTGGGGTGCACAGAGGTTTACAAAGATGACAGCATTTGATGCCTGCTTGCATTGGGGATTAGTAGAAATGAGCCGGGTAATTAAGAAGACAGGATAATTGTTCCTTATTGACTTAGTAAGAAAACTCAGAAAGCTCAGGAAAAGGCAAGGCCTGTATGTGGAGGTAAATTTGATTATACATACCTTTGGAGCATATCAGTGGGATAAATTCAGAAAAATGAGCTGCAGCCGGAAGCTGGAGGACCGTGAATGCCGGGCTAAGGAGTGAGACTCACCTTCACGTGCCAAAGGCGAGTCATGGAAGGAGCTGATCAGGAAGCGTCATGATCAGCTCGCAGTGTCCGCGACCATGCTGACAGCTATTCGTCTTTAAGGGTTTGGTTTGAACATCTCTTTTTCCTGATTATCCTTTTAGAACTCAAAAGCCTGGAGTAAGTGTACCACCTCCCTTTTATTCTAATGCCCATGTTAGAAAGTTTTAGTCAAATATTTAGGTAACATATCTTTCTTCTGGGCTAGACTCCTGAGTTCTTTGACCGCAGTTGTGAACGCACAGTGCCTGGCATGCAGTAACTTCTCAAGAAACTTCTGAATTTGAATGATTTATCTCGACCTCTAATTTCACACATCTTCTACTTAAAAAATTCGTGTTTATAGGAATACGCTTATGTTTCCACGGCATCGTTTCTCAATGCCTAGATGCAAGCAATGAACGTGTAGACGAAATATCCAAATGCTCTCAGCACATATATTAACATGCATATATTCACATGCCAAGTGCTATGGGATGAATTTTGTCCCCCAAAATTCCTAAGTTGAAGTCCTAAATCCCAGTACACCTCAGAATGTAACTGTATATTTGAAGATAGGGTCTTTAAAAAGATAATTAAGTTACAATGAGGGCAGTGGGGTGGTACCCAATACAACATGACTGGTGTCCTTATTAGAAGGAAAATCCAGGCGCAGAGATGTGCGCAGAGGGAAGGGGACGTGGAGAGACTGCAGACAAAGGGCCCTCTGCAGAGAAACCGGCCGCCTGCGCCTTGACCTCAGACTTTCAGCCTCTCGAGGACCCTGAGAAAACAGATTTGCACTATTCAAGTGGCCGGGCGGTGGTCCTTCACTGCAGCGGCCTGGCAAATGCGCGCCATGGGCTCGAGGAGGCTAGGAGGCGAGCTCTGCATGCTGGCAGCCAGAATGTGGGCGGCCCGGTCCCCGCGCGGGTGGCCTATGCGGGCGGCCCGCTCCCCGCCGGCCTCTGCGGGCGGCCCAGTGCCCTCCGGCCGACCTCTGCGGGCGGCCCGGTCCCCCCGCGGCCGGCCTCTGCGGGTGGCCCGGTCCCCACGGCCGGCCTCTACGGGCGGCCCGGTCCCCACGCAGGCGGCCTCTGTGGGCGGCCCGGTCCCCCCACGGCCGGCCTCTGCGGGTGGCCCGGTCCCCACGGCCGGTCTCTGCGGGTGGCCCGGTCCCCCCACGGCCGGCCTCTGCAGGTGGCCCGGTCCCCACGGCCGGTCTCTGCGGGTGGCCCGGTCCCCCCACGGCCGGCCTCTACGGGAGGCCCAGTCCCCCCACGGCCGGCCTCTGCGGGTGGCCTCTGCGGGCGGCCCGGTCCCCCCGCGGCCGGCCTCTGCGGGAGGCCCGGTCCCCACGCGGGCGGCCTCTGCGGGCGGCCCGGTCCCCCCGCGGCCGGCCTCTGCGGGAGGCCTGGTCCCCACACGGGTGGCCTCTGCGGGCGGCCCGGTCCCCCCACGGCCGGCCTCTGCGGGAGGCCCGGTCCCCACACGGGTGGCCTCTGCGGGCGGCCCGGTCCCCGCCTGCCAGCCTCTGCAGGTGGCGCGCCCTCCGCGCACGCAGCCCTCAGCACAGGCGAGCCCGCGAGTCCGGGGCACTGTCCGCACAGGGAGCAGATAGGTCTGGATGGGCAGGCTGGGGGAGTCAGCGGAGGAAGTCTCCTCACGGAAACGTGGTCCACAGGCCGAAGAGGTGGAATCCCGCGACCTGCCCCTGCGGCGAGGGCGTCTTCCGTCTGTTTCCGTTCCGCCTCCGCACAGGCGTTCGCTGCCGAGCCCGGGCGGGCACCGCGACGGCCTCTCCGCTCCGCACACCGCCGCTCCCCAAGTCTTCCCCTCGCCAAGGCCACGGCAGCGTCTTTTCTCTACAAGTCACCAACTCATTTGAAAGTGTGTGGAGCACCGTAATAACTGCGCCGGCCACAGGTACTCCGGCACCACCGCGCTGCTGGGCTACGCGGCTTGCGATGGTGTAAGTCGGGGGTTCGAGACTTGCAGTCAGGAGATAAGCCTGAGGCCCGTTTTGTTCAGGGCTCGTGGTGGCGGGTTCCCACGCCTCATGGCTGTCTGGGCCATGAGAGAGTCGGCCCACGCACCAGCGCCAGGCTCCCCTTGGCGCTCCGGTGCCGCAGGCCCGCGCGCGGACTCGCCGCCTCCTCTCCGCGGTGTCTGCTCATGCTTGCGTGGCGCCTCCCGCAGAAGTAGGGGCAGAGTCCTGAGTGGTGGCTCATCAAATCCCTCCTGCTTTGTGTCTCTTCCAGACACCAGCGCATCCTGCCAGACCCTCCCGGATGGAGCTAAGTCCCTCATCCTGCTCGGCCTTCTTTCCGTGCCGGACACCAATCCAGAGCCAGTGGCCCCAGGTACTGGAGCTCTGTGCTGTCCCCCTTGGAAGGGCTTCGTTTTCTTGAATCAAGTTCAACCAGGATTCCCTGAGTCATCAATCTTCAAATGTCTCATAGATGAGTATTCTTTTGATCTAATCCAGATTCTTCTTTCTTTTATGGCAAGACAAAAGGTCTCTGTCTTTTATGTCCTAACTACCACACAAATCCCCACTCTTTTCTTGAACCCATCGTGCCAGCCAGGTTACTGTCACCTCCTCTCCACTGTAAGGGGCCCTGCCCCAGCTACCTGTCCTCTTACAAGATCAAACCAATGGCCAATTTTCAGGGCGAAATTAATGACCTCTCAGAAACAGTGGTCACCTGACTATCGCGTCTTCAAACATCCTTTTCTCTTTTATTTAACCTCCAAGACACTGCATTCTTGATGCTTTGTTTGTCACCTCACTGGCTGTTTCTTCTCAGCCTCCTTTGCTGGACACCCCTTGCTGACCTCCAAAGGTCACAATGCATGAGGTGTCATAGCCGGGTTTTCAGAGCTCTGTTTCTTAATCTACGCTCACCCTTTACCAGTTCTGCAACTTCAAGGGCCATCTGAGCACTAACATAGGCAGACTGTGCTGGCTCTCAAGTTCATACCCAGCCCTAATGTCTCACCGGGATTCCTGAGCAGTATGTTCTCTGACCTAGTCACCAGCTCCCCTTGGACACCTACGGAACAGCCTGAACCCGGCATGATCAAATCAGAGCCCAAGCTCTCCACTCCCTTCCCTTTCTCTTCCCCACACCCACTCCAAAATCACTCCTCTCTTTGTCTTCCTTACATCGGCAAACGTCACTACTATTCACAAATGTCCTCAGACAGAAATACGTAGAGGTATTTTGATTGCTGTAATATCTCATTACTAAAAACCTTTAAGATTGGTAAATTCTACCTTCGGAATATATCCCCCAAATTTGGCCACTTTCATGCCCTCCATGCCCCCCCCATGATTTGTTGCTATTTTAATAAAAGGGCCCTCTGCCTGCATTCTCGTCTCTTCCCCATTTTCTCTGTTTCACATGGCAAGAGTTTTGTTGTTGTTGTTGTTTGAAATACTTTATACATACAACAGACTATTGTCAAAATAATCTTATAAAATAAATCAGGAAATCACTTGCCTTTTCCCCAAATTCATCAATGGTGCCCACCACGTGCAAAAAATCTCAAACGTCCTGCTGTGCCAATCGGCGTCCGGGCCCCCCAGTGTCGCTGCAGCCACAGGGGTGTCCTTCCTGCTCACTCTGCGGCAGGTCCTCTGCAGGGCGGCTGCCAGGGAGTCTCCCCAGCTCCCGTGCGGGTCGCACCCTCGCGACTCAGGCCTTCCCTGCCCTCGGCGCGCTCCCCGCGGGGCCTCGCCTGGACTCTCCTGCGCAGCCACCGCGGGCACCTGCGCCGGCGTTCTCCTGCCTTTTATAAAATTCGCTTTTTAGAGCCTCTTCTGTATACAAAATCGTACTAGATATAATTATTTGTTCTTTTCTGTATCCTCACCTGCACTCAGAAAGGCTTTTCTTGTTCATTTCTATATTTTTAAGTCTGGAAATCTGGCTGCTGTGTTGTCAGTATCCAAAAGGTAAAGTCTCTGCGAGTATCTGGTGTGCACCATGTGTGCGTGGGGCGGCTTGGTTAGAAAGGCCTCCGTGTAAATCTCTCTCCTATTGCTTCAAAAAACTTTAAACTCTGCATTACGGTATGGCATTTTTAGAAGCAAAGCAATAGTCTCTGGCCATCCATTTTCACAGAACTGCACTGGGGACCTGCCCCGCGCGCCACACGCCGGCAGGCCGCACTGCGCTCTCAGAACCCAGAGGCACTGGCAGGCCAGGGGGGACAGGCAGCTGTCAAGTGCTCACTTTGGAGAAACATCCAACAACAATTCTACTAATCAGTGTTCTCTCAGTAATGCACTTTCAATCAGCAAGCATTTTCAAAATGTATTTATAATCTCCTAACTCATGGAATAAAGCATAAGTTATCCACAAAAACAATCACCGGAACTTTCGAAGCCAGTTTGTGGAAACAGCTCTGTAAGGGCGAGTGCATCTGCAAGAGCTGCTCTTGCTTGTCAATGCCAACTGGGCAGCCTGGCTAAGGAGATCCTGGAGGGCTGGAAATTGCCTCTGTGGCTTATTTCCACTTGTCTGTAACAGTGGACTGACCTCCAGCTGTCTTTGGATCATTAACCATTTAGCCAAAATTAATAAAAGTATAGAAGCAGGATATTTTGGAGAGCAATTTCATAAGTTGAATATAAATTCACTGGGAGGCTAAATTATATCTAGCAATTTATGATTCATAAACATGGTTTTAATCCCAGGGAAGCAGGATTTAAAGATGACTGTAGCTGAGAAAACAAAGACTTAACAGATCCCATGACACCCTGATCTGCTGTCAGAGGACAGCATGGGCCTAAAGCAGCAAGAAGAAAACTGTACACGAAGCACCTCAGTGTGTACCGCTGTCTGGAGAGGGAGCCACAGATGTGCACGTCACCAGGAGGTGCCGTGGGGCCATGCAGGGACACCCACACACCCGGGGGTCCAGGCATCACACACCAACCGCACGGTGATTATGGCGCCGCCATGTGCCCTCCTGTGTAGGTTCCCCTTAGAGGGAGCAGGCAGTCCTAGCTGTGAGAATCTTCTGGTCCTCTTATCTGTCATTTTGGAAATAGAGCCTTCTGTGCCCTGAGTGATCTTGAACCATCAGCCAAACTCTGCTCAAATCTGTCAGTCTTACCAAAATTTGTTGCTGGATCCGTGGAGCTAAGGAGCAGTCCACAAACCAGGGTAACATCTGTAAATTAATGCCATCCTTTGAATTCCTCCCTGAGGGCTAGCTCTTCTTCAGAAGATCTCAACTCAGATGCTTCTACTTGCAATGCAGAACTGAGTTACAGCCTAATGCCTTCATAAAGGCATTTGGCGAAATGTTTATGACGTTGGCGGAGTGATGGAGCTGGAGACAAGACACCACTCAGTCTTGAAAAGGGGAGAAATTCTGTCAGTTGTGACAACATGTGGGACTGGAAAACATTACGCTAAGTGAAATAAGCCAGATATGTACAGACAAACACTGCAAATTTTCACTTATATGTGGAATCTAAGACAATTGAGCGCATGGAAGCAGAGAGTATAATAGTGATTACTAGAGGCTGGGGTGAAGGGAATAAGAAGATGAAAATTAAAGGGTACAAAGCCTCAGTCAGATAGAAGGAATGTGTTTGATTTTTTTGTTTTGAGATACAGTGCACAGTGTGGTGAATATAACTAATAATTGAATGCTGTACATTTTAATATCACTATGAAAATAAATCTCAAATGTTCTCATGACAAAAAATGTCTAATATACAAGGTGATTAATTAGCTTTATATAAACATTCCACATTGTATTCAAATATCACATTATTTTGTACCCCATGAATATATACAACTATAATTTGTCAATATATAATTACAAAGAAAAATAAATTTAAAAAGTCTATGTTGAGGTCATATAAATAGCATTGTAAGTGCATAAACAAAATAACTTTTCTACAGGAATTTTAAATCTAAAATATTTAAAAAATTGACAAGGAAAAGGAAATATAGATATGTATATCATATTTCAGACACATATATAGTAAAGGAGATTGTATATAAGATATATAGAGAATTATAAATCTATATTTCACAATTAGTCTATAATGCATAATAGCCTTTTTTGAGTTATTGTAAACTTTCCATAGGCATTCGTTGAACTGAATCAATTGAACCAAATATTTATGATATCTGAAAAAAAAAATAGCATACAAATCGCTCAAGAAGCAAAGCACACAGGTAGGGAGGCATTTTGAAAGTCCAGAGTACAGCACAGGTGTGCTGAGAAACCACTCCAATTTGCTGGCCTCTGGATCTATCAATGCCTTCATATTAAATAAATCTGGGACATTCAAAAACAAACCAATTGTATCCTGTCTTAATTTTCATTGGGGAGATTTTGTCTTTAATTTTCACAAGGTTATTTCAGGCCAGTCCTTAGCCTAAAAGTACCTCAAACCTTGGGGTTTTATATATATATATATATATATATATATATATATTTCATTTTATTTTATTTTTTTGAAACAATGGTGTTTTACCTAACCATCTTCCTTTCACTGTCACTTAAAGCATACTCAGTTTTAGGTGAGAGAAGTGGATCTCTTCACGTGATATCACTTCTTGTTCTATTTAGTTTCTTCTTCTACTGTTCTCTTCTTTCTCCCCTGCCCCAGCACTCAGCACACTGCACAGGGCAATCTTTGCCTTTGAAGTGGAGGCAGGAGCACACTGGAAGCCGCAGTGTGGCCGGCACTTCGCGTCCGGCCCCTCTCTTCTGCCAGTGGAAAAACGGACAACGCGTAGCGAGCCAGGGACTCCTAGGGAACTTGTGTCGGGTTATGACAGAAAACACCAGACTAAGAAGAAAAGACCACCCTCACCAGGCAGTGAGGGTGAGGGTCTGGCACTTTCGTATTCAATCGTGTGAACTTGTATAAATTGCTTCATCTGTTTATACTTTACTACCTTCATTGTTAAAATAGAAAAACAATGAATCTAGCTACATTACAGAGTTACTGTGAGGATCAAATGAGGGAAGAAAAGAAAATACATTGGAGTCTACTAAAAAAATTATCTGAACCAAATGCCACTATGAAAAACAGTCTCTGTATAATATAAATGATCAGTGACTCCTATAATCCCAGTCATATTCAAGTCAACATGCCAAAACTTGGGAAGGACATTGGGACTGGAATAGGATATAACCTGGATTAAATAAGAACAAACACTAAATTCATAAAATTAGACTCAACCATTCAACTGAATTGTGTTACCAAAGTAACATACAATAGCTTGTAATGTACAAGTTTCACACCAAGACCTTTGAGCAGAAATTATGAGCTTTACAATATCAAATTAGAAAGTGCACTATTTAGGGCATAAGCCTGAATTATGTTTCTTGTTACGTAAGCAAGTTCCCCTTGATAATGGGAAGATGGGGACTCTCTTTACTGATTTATAAAAACACATATAAGGATAATAATAAAACTAGTTAACATCACTGGTTAGTGACATTAAAATGCTAGACACTATGCTAAGGATTCAAGAGACACAATTTTGGGAGACATATGCTTCCTGGACAGGCATACACAAATTATGAACAAATTGAAATAATAGCCAACGATCGGAGAAAGTAATATGATTTCAAGTAACTCCTTTTTTTTTTTCGATCCCTACTAAATTAGAGTATATTCTTCTAAAAAGATAGTTCATGGGATCAATTTTCCATCATCCAATGTTGAGTTCTTCTATGGGCAGAGTTTCTAACCAAGTTAAGTATGAAAGGAAATATATCGGTCTCAAACCACCATATGGAGACAAAATCTCTAGAAATAGAGCTCAGTATGTGTTTTAATATATTACCTGATGTATGTAAAAGTTTGAGTGATAACTTAAACAATATGAAGAAGATTCAGTAGATCCAATCACTTCTTCCTCTGTGCTGTCTCTAGGGGCTATAATGCAACCTATTTGTTTCATTTACCACACTTGACAATCAGAGTCACTTCAGGAAACAGACCCCATGTGAGTGTGTTATCAGAAAGGCATTTAATGCAGAGGAAAAGGTGCCCTTTAAGGATATCAGAAAGACTGAAAGAGTGAGCTTTACTCTGGACATCCTGGGAGACTCCCAGAACCTCAGAGAACCAGCACAGGGCTGCACTAGAGTGAGGGTATCAATCTACTACTGAATACAACTCCTCTGCCCAATCCACGGTCCAAGAAGTAGCTACCAACACTAACATAAATGCTGCGGACAGGACGATGAAACTAAATTTGCTACCCAGGAAACTAGAGACAACAGCACAGGAAAGCACTATGACGTGACTTTGTTAATAACCAAAAACATTAAGAGCAGATATAATACAGGCATATCTTGGAGATATCACAGGTTGTATTCCAGACCTCCACAATAAAATCAATATTGCAACAAAGTGAGTCACAAATGTTTTGGTTTCCCAGTGCATATAAAAGTTATGGTTACACTGTACTGTATTCTTTTAAGCGTGCAATGGCATTGTCTAAAAAACAATGCACATACTGTTAGGGACAGAAAAACAAGTGAGAGGCAATAGAATGTTAGAGGCAAAAAAACAAAAAGGAGGAAATCGTTGTAGAAAAGTAAAAAGAGGGAACAGTTATTTCAGTCTTAAAGAATGGCCTAATTAGGCCATGGAACACTGACCACCAGGGAATGAAAAAACACCATAAATGGTTATGGAACTTTTCCCATCATATATATATATATACCAGAAAAAAGTGACTAGAACATAACCTTTAAGTCATGTCCATATCTGGAAAGAATTCAGTCCTCAAAACAGTGAAGTATAGTTATGAATAATTATAACTAACCTTTACCTAAACTACTAACATATTTAAAAAAACATGGAAGTAGACAGTGTCTTTGCCACTTGTAGAGACAGACCCTTTTCCCCTTAGGAAATGTACTTTCTCTTTGCACCCTTAAACTTTCCTTATAATATGTTCTTCACGAATACTGGCTGGGTGTCTGTCATCATTCTTCATCACATGAGCTAAGGCTTGTAATTCCTCCAAGCCCAGAGCCCAGGAACTAGGGAAACACTTCAAAGTTCAGCCTGAACATGACTGTGACAATACCTTAATTAAAAAATATTTTATCACTAAAAAATGCTACCAAAGTGAGCAGCTGCTGTTGGGAAAATGGTGCTGATAGACTTGTTTGTTGCAGGTTTGCCACAAAACCTTCAATTTGTAAAAAAAAAAAAAAAAAAAATGAAATATTTGTAAAAGCACAACAAAGCCAAGAACAATAAATACACATGCCTGCATGGTATTGGCCTCAATTTTCTCTTCCAAGTCTCAAATAAAATGCAGCTAATTGATGCATTCATAATCTGAGCTGCAAGGGAGTCATAAAAAAGAGAACTTTTGGTTTTCAGACTCTGCAGCAGAGGATGTGCCAGAGAGGAATGATAAGTGCTGATCAACCATATTCACAAGTGCATGTATGGCTATTTGGCATTCAAATGAATCTTTCTACCTGCACCTAAAACCCAGGTTGGGAGTGATGTCAGGGAAGATGGCAGAGAAGGAAGCACTAGGAATCCAGCTGTCCGCCTAGACAACAATTGTACTGCCAAAAACTCTCTGAAGAAACTATTTTGAACCTCTGAGTTATATTACTATCTGAATGCTTGCAGCTTCCTGGAGAAGGCTTGGCTGATTAATTGTGGTGAATTTTTAGCCATTTTCAGTAACTATCTGTTCCCCACCCACAGGACTGTGGAAGGCAGATGGGCCCAAGATTTTGGTATAGCTTGTTGGAGCCAGGGTGAGAATTAAGGACCTTGCCCTACAAATTTGGGATTTTGTGCCCTGATTACTGATAGCTGCTTTCGATTGCTAAGGTTCAGGCAGAGAAACTGGCTGTAATTGTTTCACCCCAGCGGCCGGGGGTTTCTGGGGATTTACATGAACAGCACTTGTTTTTTCTTCCTATTTCCCCTTTTTCCCTTTTCCGTAGCCAGATATCTAAGGATTAGGATGTTCAAGAGCAGCAGTCCATATGATGGAGTTTGTAAAGCCACCTCACATGCCAAGGGAAATATTTAGGCTTAGAAAAGAACCCGAGAAGACCTTAAGCTTTCACCTTAGGCTGATCCTCAGCATAGAGACACCTTCAATTATTAAAAAAAATAAATAAATAACAGTTAAAAAAGAAAAAAAAAAAAAAAACCTTGGTGAAGGTAAGAATCCAATTCCTAGAGCAGGTGTCCTCAAACTACGGCCCACAGGCCACATGAGGCCTACCAGGTGATTTTGCCGCTGCTGCCTGTCCTGCTTAGCAGCCAACTCATCCTGGGCCCACAGTGCACATGTGTGGAATGTGCACCACACTCTCCGATGGCCCTCCAACAGTCTGAAGGACAGTGAACTGCCCCCCTGTTTAAAAAGTTTGAGGACCCCTGTCCTAGAGTTATCACATTATAAGAATCAAATGTGTAGTTTCCAACAACAACAACAAAAATCACAAGGCAGGCAAAAATGCAGAAAAGTGTAAGTCATGTAAGGAAAAACATAAATTAACAGAAACACTCTATGATGAAGCCCACATGTCAGACTTATTGGACAAAGATTTTAAAACAACTGTCTTAAGGGTTTTCAAAGAGCTCAAGAAAACTATGGACACAAATAGGAAAAGATGCATGAACAAAATAAGAATAAGAATAAAGAGATATAAATTGTTTAAAGGAACCAAAAATAAATTTAGAAGCTTAAAAGTACAATAAATGACACAAAAAAAATTACCAGAGGGGTTCAAAATCATATCTGAGCAGGCAAACGAAAGAATAACATGAAGAGAGGATAATTGAAATTATTGACTCTGAAGAACATAAAAAAAAAAGAATGAAAAAAGTGAATCAAGTTTGAAGGACATTAAGACACCATGAAGACGACCAGCACATACATTGTGGGAGTACCAGAAGAAGAGAGAATAAAGGTGCAGAGAGAATATTTAAAGAAATAATGTCTGGAAACTCCCCAAATTTGATTAAAGACATGAATTTACAAGTCCAAGTAGCTAAATTATCTCCTAGTAGTATAAACTCAAGAAGACCCACATTGAGACATAGTATAACCAAAATGCTGAAAGTGTGAAAAAAAGAGAGAACCCATGCCTAAGCATTTTGTTTTGTGCTATTATAAATGGGATTGTTTTCAGGATTTCTTTTTAACTAGGTCATTATCTGTGTATAAAAATGCTATGATTTTTATCTGTTCATTTTGTGTCCTGCAACTTTACTGAATTCATTTATTATTCCTAACAGTTTTGGGGGGAATCTTTGATGATTTTCACATTTAGGACCATTTATTCTGCAAATAGGGATAATTTTACTTATTCCTTTCCTATTTAGATGTCTTTTATTTATTGTTATTATCTCATTTCTCTGGCTGGTACTTCCAGTACTACATTGAATAGAAGTGGTAAGAGTGAGCTTCATTGCCATGTACCAGATAGTGGAAAAGATTTGAGTTTTTCCCCTTGATTATAATTAGCTCTGGGTTTTTCATAAATAGCCTTTATTATATAGAGGAACTTTCTATATCTATACTGTGGAGAGTTTTTCTTAAGAAAAAAGATGTTGGACTTTGTCAAATGCTTTTTCCACATCAACTGAGATGGTTTTTATCTTTCATCCTGTTAATGTGATGGGCCACATTGATTGATTTATGTACATTAAACCAGACTTGTATGCCAAAGATAAATTCTACTTTGTCATGATGTATAATATTTTTATGTGCTGTTGAATTTAGTTTGTTAACAATATTTTATTAGGGATTTCTGCATCAGTTTTCATCGGAGAAATTAGCCTATAGTTTTCTTACTTTATCTTTATCTGGCTTAGATATGAAGGTGATTCTGGCCTCATAAAATTTGTTTGGAAGTATTTCCTTTATCTCTATTTTTTGGAAGACCTTAAGCATATTGATATTAATTTTTCTTTGAATGTGGGTAGAATTCAGCTGTGAAACCATCTGGTCTTACACTTTATCTTTGTTGATAGGTTTTTTGATTACTTCTTCAATCTCTTTATTTGTTATTGGCCTGTTCAGGCTTTTTATTTCTTCCTGACTCAATCTTGGTAGGTTGTATTTTTATAGAAATTTTTCCATTTCCTCTGGCTTATACAATTTGTTGGTATATAATTGTTCATAATTTTCCCTGATAACCATTTTTTGTTTCTGAAGTGTCTATTATAATTTCTCCACTTTCATTTTGATTTTATTCATTAAAGCCTTATTTTTTAAAAAATTAGACTAAAGGTTTGTCAATTTTATGTTTTTAAAAAGTCAACTCTTAATTTTGTTGTTTCTTTATATGTCTTTCTGTTCTCTTATTACTTGAGGTATCATGTTAAACTAATTATATGGAATTCTTCTCTGCCAATGAAGGTGTTAACTATAGCTATTAATTTTCCTCTTAGAACCACTTTTGCTGCATCCCATTGTGTTTAATATCTTTTATTTTCATTTCTGTTTGTATCAGAATAATTTTTATTTCTCTTTTATTTTCTTTTTTGATCCATTGGTTCAGAAATGCATTGTTTAATTTCCATATATTTGTAAATTATAAAATTTTCCTTGGATAATGTCCCATGAGAACTTGAGCAGAATGTGTATTCTAATGTTCTTTGGTGGAATGTTTTGTACATGTCTGTTAGATCAATTGGTTTATAGTATTGTAAACAAAATGAAAACCAGATAAGTGAGATTACAGCAAACTATAAAGCTCTACACAGCAAGGGAAACAATCAATGCAGTAAAAGACAACTTATGAAATGAGAGAAAACATTTGCAAATCATTTCTTTGATAAAGAGTTAATACCCAAATATATAAAGAATTCTTATGACTCAATAGTCACAAAAAAGAATAAACAGAACTAACAAATAGCCCTATTTAAAAATGGACAACTTCTATGGAAAATAGTATGAAAATTCCTCAAAGAACTAAAAGTAGAGCCACCATTTTATGCAGCAATCCCACTACTGGGTATTTACCCAAAGGAAAAAAAAAGTCATTTTATAAAAAATAAGACACCTGCACTCGAACATTTATCATAGCACAATTCACAATTGCAAAGATATGTAATCAACCCAAGTACCCATCAGTTCATGAGTGGATTAATACAATGTGGTATGTGTATACTACAGAGTATGACTCAGCCATAGAAAAATGAATTAATACCTTTTGCAACAATCTGGATAGAAGTGGAGACCATCCTCCTAAGTGAAGTATCACAAGAATCTAAAACTAACACCACATGTACTCACTATTAAACTGGAACTAACGGATAAGCACTCAAGTGCACAGATGGAAGTAAAGTGCTGCGGAAATCAAGCAGGTGAGAGGGGTAGGAGGGGAAGGGTGAAATCATACCTAATAGGTATAGTGTACGCTATCTGGGTGATGGGCACACTTACAACTTAGACTCAAGCAATATAAAAGCAACCCATGTAACCAAAACATTGTACTCTTGTAATATTCTGAAATTAAAATTAATTTTAAAAAATTAAAAATTAAAAAAAATGGATAAATGCCTTTAATCAACATTTCTTCAAAGAAGACATACAAATGGCCATTGGGTATATGAATTGTGCTAAATATTACTAATTATCAGAGAAATGCAAAGCAAAATCACAATGACACTTACTAGGACACTAGTAATCACTTACAATCATTTGACACTTACAATCATTTCACACTTACTAGGATGACTATATAACAAACAAAAAACACAAAAGATAATGAGTGTTGGTGAGGTTGTATATAAATTGGAACCGTTATATACTGTTGGAAAGAATGTAAAATGGTGCCATTGTGAAAAACAGTATGATATTCTTAAGAAAAATTAAAACTAGAACTATCGTATGATCTAGAAATCCTACTTCTGGGTACATATCAAAAATTTATATCAGGATATCAAAGAGGTATGCACACTCCCATGTTTAGTGCAGCATTATTCACAACAGCCAATATATAGAATCAACCTAGGTGTCCATTAATGGATAAATGGCCTAAAAATGTGAGATATCCATACAGTGGACTGTTGTCAAGCCTTAAAAAAGAAAGAAACCCTACTATTTGTGACAACATAGATGAACCAGGAGGACTTTTGCTAAATGAAATAAGCTGGTCACAGAACAACAAATGCTGCATGATTCCAGTTATATGAGATATCTAAAATAGTGAAACATACAGAAGCTGAAAATAGAATAATGGTTTCCAGGGACTGAGAGAAGGGGAAATGGAAAGTTGTTTCTCAATGAGCATGAAGTTTCAGGTGTGCAAGATAAATAAGGTCTAGAGATCTCCTGCATAACATAGCACCTATAGTTAGCAGTATAGTATTATGCACTTAAAAATTTGTTAGGAGGGTAGATTTAAGGGAAACAAGGAAACTTGTGGAAGCAACGGATACATTTATCACCTTGATTGTGTTGAATGGTGTCAATGGGTGTTTACATATTTCCAGCCTCATCAAATTATATACATTAAATGGGTACAGTTTTTTTGTGTATAATTATACCTCAATAAAGCTTATTTTCAATAGGCCAGTCAATGGGGAAAGACCAGTCTTTTCAGAAAGTGGTGTTTTGAAAATTCGCATGCAAAAGGATGTAATTGGATCATTACCACACACCATACGCAAATATTAACTCGAAATGAATCTAAGGCCTAAACCTAAGAGCTAAAAGTATAAAAATCTTAGATGAAAAGAGGAATATCTTCATGGTGTTGGAACTGGCAATGATTTCATGGGTATTACACCAAAAGCACTAGCAACAAAAGAAGAAATAAACTGGACTTCATCAAATTTAAGCATCTAATATTTTTGTGAATCAAAGGACACTATTAAGGATGTGAAAATGCAAGACACAGAATGGGAGAATATATCTGCAAATCAGTATCTAATAATCAGTTAATATCCAGAATATATAAAGAATCCTACAACTCTGCAATGAAGAAACACACAGCCCAATTCAAAAATTGGCAAATGACTTAAATAGATATTATTCCAAAGATGTAAAAATGACCAATAAACACATGGAATATACAAGTGACCAATAAGCACGTGGAATAATGTTGAACATCATTAGTCAATATGAAAATGCAAATTAAACCCACAATAAAATACTACTTCATACCTACTAGGATGATAATAATGATGTAAAAAATAGCAAATGTTGATAAGGATGGAGAGAAATTGGAACCGTCACACATTTCCAGTGGGAATGTAAAATAGTGCAGCATTATGGAAAATATCAATAGTTTGGTTGTTCCTCAAAAAGTTAAGCATAGGACTCAGCATTTCCACTTCTAGGTATACAGTCATAAGGATTGAAAGCAAGGATTCATACAAGTGTTTGTACACCATTGTCACAGAAGCATTATTTACAACAGCCAAAAGGCGGGAACTACTCAGGTGTCCATCAACACAGGGAAGGATGAGTGAAATGTGGTATATGTCATACACACAGTGGAATAATACTCAGCCATGAAAAGGAAAGAAAAGAAATTTCATTTGCTACAACATGTATAGACCTTGAAAATATCATGCTAAGTGACATAAGGCAGAAGCAGGAGGGTAACGTGGCATGTTATTTCATGTCCTTGAAGCACTTATAATAGGCAATCCAGAGAGGGACCGCAGACTTGAGGTGCCCAGAGGGGATTGGGAGGTGCTGCTTAGTGGGTCCGGATTTATGTTGCGATGAAGAAGTTTTGGGTATAGATAATCATGATACTACACAACATTGTGAATGTGTTTAATGACACCAAATTACACACATACAAAGGGTTAAAAATATTATAGTATGTGCATTTTACCACAAGGAAAAATAAACCTGGTGAGAGCATCAACTTCATCGTGCCACCTAACACAATGCATTTCCTTTTTATAAATGAAAATATGACCTTCTCCCCAAAGTACTATTAGTGTTTGTGTCCTTTTTTGGGTGATGTCTATTACTTCTTTAGTTAATTCCAATTTGCAAATTAACATCATGTCACTTAACGGTGACATTTTAAATACATCGCCACCAACATACCTTATGTAGTGTCAAGAACAGAGAGAAGGAAAAGCTTTTGTTGTCAGCAGTAACTATGCACAGAGCATGCCACGCTGACTATGGACTACCGACACCATCTTTGCTCCAGGTGGCCACAGCCAATGTTCGACACTTCCTTTTGCCACCCTACATTCCACGTGCCCTTCGCCCCCGCCAGAAAGTAAGCGGTCAGCATTTCTGACTGGTGGGCTACTAAAGGCGTCTGACCCTTCCTCAGGAGGGCTGCCCTTGTTTTCCATCGACTTTTCCTGTGACAGGTGGCAGTATTAGGATGGATCCAGAGGACACGCCAGGCTGTTTATACTTCTGTCATCACAAAGCTGCTGTCATATAGGCTTGGATTTTATACATTTAGCCCTATACAACGGAGAGATCTACTTGTTTACTGGTTGGTTCAGGGCATTAGAATTCCAGATGGTAAGTATCTCTTTCTATAAAGGCATCACAGTTTCCCTTGTGGAAGCATTTCTGCTCTTAAATACCTAAAATCTCTTAACCAGAAGAGACGAGTCTTGCACATCCCGCCCCATCCCGTAAGATCCCGGTAGGTAAAAGCACAGTGCGCTTGGTGCCTCGGAGCCCCCAGCCGGTCTCTGTCACCGCACGTCCACAGGGCAGGAGTGTGACGTGTAGGACACAGTGGCACAGCCGCGACCATTCGAGTTACTTTTCCCATTGTGCCTCCTGGACACCCAGACTCTCGTTGCGTGACAGCGCATAAGGCCTCACTGCGCCTGCCCCATTTCTGGTTGGTCAGCCAGCCCCGATTCCCTCACTCACCATAGCGGATGTTAACTGCTCTGATAGCAAAGACTTTATTAATTAAGGTTTTGTGTCAGAAACAAAATTTACTGTGGGGTTTTGCTTTTCACGTCCTGCAGGAAAAGGACACACTGAGGGAGGTAGGAGGAGATTCTAAATGCCAAGAGATGGGCTCCACGCACAGACTGTACACACGGGTTCTTAGGTGTCCTCTTGTGCTCGAGCATGTGAACTCAACAGCAGTGTCCATAAGCCAAACGGAGCTCTTGTTCTCCGGAAACACTCAGTGACCATTTATTTCTTTAATTGAATTGATAGATTAGGAGAAAATATTTACAAATGGGGAAGCATATTTATCAAAACGTTGTTTTTACACAGGAAGAGTGACGAATGTGGTGGGGGAAGTTTTATACGCCACCATATGCAGGGCAGATGAAGAAAGCAGTGACGCTTTGCCAAGAGGACAGTTCATTCAGTGGAATGATGACATAATAGCTCTCACATGCTCCAATAATTTCCATGTGGAAGAGATTTTATATATTTAAGAGAAGTAGACAAAAATTGAAGCGTGACATGAATAGACATGCTAAGAAGCAGGATTGCAGCTCAATTTGAGAAGCTGATTTCAAATTTCTAGAAAATTCAGGCAGTACTGCCTTGTGCTCTCCAGTGCTTCCTCTCCTGGAGGGTGGGGAGAGGTCAGATGAGAGGTTCTCGCTCTGTTCTCAAGGAGAACATTTCCCAAATTATAGAAATTTCCCAAAATGTTTCATCAAAATTGTTTCCTTGGAATGTTTCTAATTATTTAGGGGGAAAAAATAGGCTCAAAGGTCAAATGCATTTATGAAATCCTGAATACCATTCATCTTAGTGCAGGCTTCTCAGAGATTTGTGCATGCTCACGAAAATTATGAATATCAAAAAAAGATGCACGATGATACGTTCAGAATTCATTTGTTAGTGTTTATTTTTATTGGAGACCCCCTCTCTATGAAAAAACATGGCTTTAGAAAAGAGAAGCTATGAGAAATGCTTTAGGGCGATTATGAGGAACACACAATCAGGCATTATATCTTGTTTGCTTTTTTTCCCAACATCGTATTCTGATGTCTCCTTTGTGGTGCAAACAGCATGAGGTGGGAAATGAGAGGGAAGAAAAGAGAGAAGAAGGGATGAGAAAGAAAGTGTCAGGGAAGGAGAGAGGAAAGAAAAACAACCAGGACGGAAAAGGAAAGCTAAAAGGAACGAAGATGGGAGAAGTGATAAACTCAAAAACATTGGCTCTACAATGCATGGATTCTTTTTCTCCCCAAACTTTTCACTTTTTGTTGTGAAATATAATATATATTCCAGCAAAATGCAAAAAAAAAAGTACCCCAGAAATTTACAGATTGAAGAAGTTGATCTCCCTTAGCCTCTTAAAGCCTACTCAGTGTTTGTTACGACCTCTCCGAGAATCGGGGCGATGTTCCTGCCCAGCCCTGCCACCAAAGTCCCACAGGAGGGCGGGTCTAAAGATGACCTTGCTAGTCCCTAAAGGCCTCCCTGCTCCCTGTCCCTAACAGCTCTCAGATTAGGAGATGGCTGTCCTAAAGAAAGGTTTGTTACAACAGTTACTACCTAGAAGCTTTGAAAGCAAAACACTGCTCAGGGTGACTCAGGAGAGGGGCACTTTAATAATGTACTCAGAACGAGGCTCTACTGCACTATGATACACTTCATGGTTACTTAGGAAAAAAATCAATCTTGAAGCAAAGCATGCTTGGTTAGGCAGTTATTTTTCAAGCAACCAGTATAATGAACACCACAAAGAATTAGAAATCCTGACACTAAAAATCATTAGATTTCTACACAGATGAGGGATTTGCATAAATCCCATTTGGTGCCAAATAAGCAAAGGAGTATTGATGCTGCTTTCTGAGGACAGAAGGGATTCAAATAACGTATTTTGTGTGTGCAAAACCAGGAGATCAGCTTGCAGTTGCTAAATACAACGTTAAGAAACTGGCAGATACAACATCCAAGAGGCAGCAGAGCTACCTGTGTGCCAAACTTCTGCTGGTGCTTCCCGGTTTTCATTAGCTATTGAGGAAAATCAGGAGTTCTTCAGATGGAAAAGAAGAGTTGGGTTTCTGCACATACTGCCTTGGGGAGTTGTGCAAACACATTATTTTAAATGTAAAGGTTCAATTATAAGCTTAGTTTCTAATTGCTGACACTTTACTCTGCAGGGAAAGCAGCTCACTGTGTGAAGTGTTTCACAGCCTGCCAGGAAAAGTGGAAATAAGGAATGCATGTGCCTGTGCCTCCCTCGCCCGACAGACACGCCAAGCTATCCCCTGGCACCAGCTCCGTGTTCATTATTACTTTAATATCCCGAGCTTTCTTCCTGTGCCGCACGCAAGCATTTGCACAGTTTGCATATCCACAGCCTATCTGAACTGTCTGCATCATTGCCTCAAACTCTGGGTCACGAGATTGAAGCGGGCGAAAGCGCGAGAAGGAAGAAAGGTGGAAAGATTCCACAGGCCGGTTCCACAACTGCAGCTCCTCGTGCCTGGGGTTCGAGGCGTGAACGCAGGGAGGGCCGCTGGCCTGCTGGGCGGAACCGAGCCGGAACAGAGCAGCTCCGCTCTGGCTTTTCAAGCTACTTCTTCCTTTAAAACAAACACAATACAATCTATATGGTTAGTCTCAAAAAATTTTGAAAACTGAGTCAAAATGCCCAACATCTGGAAAATTGTCGTGTTAAATTCCATTATTGGTGCAACCTTGTCTGGTTTTCTCCCTGTCCTCCTCTCAATTTTAAATATGAGCAAACTGAAGGCTGGGGTGGAAGCGTGTGTTTCCCAGGGCCGCTTAGACAGATAATCAAAGCTTGTGTCCCCCGGCCCGCCTTCTGTCACTGAAGAGGGTGTGAACGAAAGACTTTTCTAAGTGTCAGGGGAAGTCAGTGGCGTAGCTCGAAGACTAGGCAAGAGTGGAGAGTCCCATGTAGTTAGAGTCCAACAAAAGGGCATACACTGGAAAAAGAAAGAGTTTCCAGAGAAACTTAGGAAATAAGTTAATCCATTGAACATGGCCTGCTTGGACTTGGAGCCGGTGAGAGACACATTTCTAAGCATCCCGATTTCTAGGCAGGCTGTCACTGCCTGGCTTCTCCCGGACTCCGCCTGGCAGCCGACCGGGCGCGAGCCGGGGAACCACCGCCTCCTGTGGCAAGCCAGCTGCCCCTCACGACTGATGGCTTGATGCAGGCTAGAATTACTGACTCTCTCCTCGCAGGCCTGAAATTCTGACTCCCATCTTTGAGACAAAACTTCATAAGGCGATTTTTCAGTAGAAACTTTAAAATATTCTTCGTGTCCGGAATACTGGTCATTTTACTCGGATAAAGAGAAAGCTATGAAGACCTGCCACCCACTTGCCACTTCCCCCAATTTAAAAACGTGAGTGTCTTGACTCAGTATGTATGAATTGACTGTAGAGCTTAATCTCCATGGAAAATTATTTCTCATTACAAGCATCCAATTTGCTGCCCACACAAGTGAACACTTTCGCAAGTGCAACCAACGAGAGGCCTAATTATGGCATTGCTAAGCAAAGTGAAACAGCTCCCACACGACTACATTGACAAAGGCTGTCAATTGCTTTAAATAGGGCAACAACAAGAAGTTTAAGAGGCTTTGTATTTAAGCTCCTCTTAGATAAATTTAAAAGATTAGCACAATCTTATATCTACAGTATTGTCACTTACTTAAAAAACAAATATCCGGCTTATGAAAATATACAGGGTGGGTAGGTAGACAGTAAGATATCAAACAAAAAGCATGAAAACATGGAGTTTGGAGCTGGAAGACATGAACCTCAGATCTGACTTTACCACTCAGTAAAGTTCAGTATCTTCAAATCTCAATTTCCTATACTGGAAAATGGCAACAGTAGTACTTGTAATCATAATAATATTTGACTTTGCTCAAACCGAAGGTGTTTGAATTACAGATTGAAATGATACGTACAAAATCAACTGATAAGCTGCTAGTTCAATACAAATATGTGTGTTACTTTCTAAAATTCTGCAAACTGCCTAAGAAAAGGTTTTAGAAACTGATTTACAGGAATGGACGTGGCTGGTTACTTTTTATAGTTATCTGAAACAGATTTTCCTGATAAGGCTTTGTAACTATAAATCACTGATTCTTTTCTTTGCCACCAAAGCCTTTTCAGTCTGCAATGCGGAGTGTCGTTTCTGGCTGCCTTCTATGCAGGCGCTCAGTCTGCCGCCCCGCAGCCCTTCCCGGGCACCTTCTTAACTTAATTTTACTGCCTCCACTTCTTAAATTGCTTTCGCAGATGAACCAGCAGCCAGAGGATAAATTTCCCCTAAGATGCAGCGACGAGTAAGGCACCGAAGAGGACGCGCACGTGGCGCCTGGGGAGAGGCCAAGCACATGCCGTCCCCAGAATGCTGGACTGGTGTGTTGGCGACTTCACGCCGAGGACCCTGGAGACGCTGCGGCCCCGAGGGGCGGGCCGGCCGGCCCGGGCGGCAACCGTGCTGGCCTCGCCGGGGCCACACGTGTCCCTCCCGCCAGTTCCACACCTTGTGCACAGCCTGGCGACTGCCCTGGAAATACGCCTCCCTGAGCCAGAGCTTCCCGGCCCCGTCGTTCCTTCCCCAGAGTATAAGCCGTGGGAAAGCACCTCGCTTCGCGGAGGCGCGCGCGCCCGAACGCCGTCAGCGCCCTTCCCTGCGGGGCGGCCGCCGCGTGTCGCCCGCCACGTGTCACCCGCGTCCGCATCCGCCGCCGCCGCGCAGGTGGGAGCCCGGCGGGCGGCTGGAGGTGGCCCCGCGCCGCCACGCCGGCAGGGGACGGCGGGCTCTGACAGCCAGCAAGGCCGGCGGCTCCGTGCCTCAATGGCCCACACCTGCCCGCGGGGCCTCGCCACTGCGCCCGGCTCCCCGCCCCGCGCCCCCGCCGCCGGGCCGGCCGCGCCACCCTCGCGTCACGGAGCGTGGAGCTGCTTAACCACTCCTGCGCGACAGGTGTGAGACCGACCCCGCCTCGCCAGGTGGGTCCGCCGCCCTCCGCGCGCCCAGGCAGGGCTCTCCCAGGTGTCAGCGCGCCTGGGCCGTGCGGGCGGGGACCTGCGCGCTCTCAGCTGCGCCCCCGCGGAGCCTGCGGAGGGACGGCCCCCAGCGCCCGCCCGCCCGAGCCCGCACCTGCCCGCCCGAGCCCGGCACCTGCCCGCCCGAGCCCGGCACCTGCCCGCCCGAGCCCGGCTCCTGCCCGCCCGAGCCCGCACCTGCCCGCCCGAGCCCGGCACCTGCCCGCCCGAGCCCCGCACCTGCCCGCCCGAGCCCCGCACCTGCCCGCCCGAGCCCCGCACCTGCCCGCCTGAGACGGCACCTGCCCGCCCGAGCCCGGCACCTGCCCGCCCGAGCCCGGCACCTGCCCGTCCGCTCGCGCCCAACGCGCGCGTGCCCCGTCCGGACATTTCGTGGAGATGAAGCCACACGGTGTGCACACGTTTCATGAATGGCCTCTTTTACTCAGGCTATCGCCCGTGGTATGGTGCCAGAATAATGCCAGCGCTGCAGTCCTTTTCGTGCCTGACTAATATTCCATCGCGTGGATAGATCGCATTTTGTTTATCAGCTGTTCATCAGTAGATGGGCCTTGAAGCTGTGTCTGCCTTTTGGCTACATGAATGATGATGCTGTAAACATTCGTGCTTGAGTTTTTATGTGAAAACGTGTTTTCGTTTCTCTCGTGTCCGTGTCCAGGAGTGGAATTTCCAGACCCTACGGCAACTTCGTGTTTAACAATTTGAGGAGTTGCCATACTGCCTTCCAAGGAGGGCGTATCATTTTAAATCCCCACTGATAGCGTATGAAGGTTCCGATCTCTCCACATCTTTCCCAAGAGTATTATAATATTATCTGACATTGATTCTGGGCCATTTACATTTCCCTGCGGACCAATGATGTCAAGCACCTTTTCATGTGATTATCATCCATTTGTGGATGGATGATCCTTTGCCAATTTCTAGTTTGTGTTATTTGTCTTATTATCAAATTACAAGTGTTCTTTGTATGTGATTCTAGATACAGTTCACTTATCAGATACATGATCTGCAAGCACTTTCTCACATTCCATGCTTAGTCTTTTCACTTTATTGATGGTGCCCTTTGAAGCACACAAGTGTTTAGGGTTTTATCGGTTTTCTTTTTTTTTTTTAGTTATTTCAGCATGTTACAGGGGTACAAATGTTTAGCTTACCTATGTTGCCTTTGCCACGCCTGAGTCAGAGCTTCATGTGTGTCCAAGTTCAATTTATCTATTTTTTTTATTTTCTTCTTCTTTTTTTTTTCTTTTTTTGCTCCTGCTGCTGTTGTTTAAGAGTATTTGCCAAATCTGAAATCATAAAAATGTAGCCATTTTTAAGAGTTAATAGTTTATTTTTAGATTAATTTTCAGTTATTTTTGTATATGGTATGAGGTAAGCTCCCAGATTCATTCTTTCTCATATTAGATCCAATCGTCCCAGCAACATTTGTTGAAAAACTACTCTTTAACCATCGAATGGTGTTGCAAAACATCTGCTGATCTCATAGTTTTATCTCTGGCATCTCAATTCTTTTCCATGGTTCTATATGTCTAGTCTTACGCAAATGCCTTGATAACTTTCGTTTTGCAATTAAGATGTGAAATTAGGAAATACACACCCTCCTACTTTGCTCTTCTTTTTCAAGACTGTTTTGACTATTCCATATCACTTGCAATTCCGTATAGATTTTAGAATCAGTTTTCAGTTTCTACAAAAAATAGGCAGCTAAAATTCTCACAGGATTGCATCAAATATGTATATCAATTTGGGAAGTATTGCCAGCTTTACACTATTAAATCTTTTGATCCATGAACACAGGATGTTTGTCCATTTATTTAGATCTTCAATATTGTTCATTAATGTTTTATAGTTTTCAGTGTTCAAGTTTGTATCTCCTTGATTAAATTTATTTGTAAGTATTTTATTTTTATTCTACTGTAAATGGAATTGTTTTCTTAAATTTAAGATTGTTTATTATTTTGTATAAAAATACAATTAATTATTTTTATTGACCTTGTGCCTCAAATCTTTCAGAACTTGTTTATTATTACTAATCAATTTTAGTGGACTCTATATCCAAAGTCATGTCATCTGAAAATAGGGATAGTTATACTTCTTTCCAATATAGAAAACTTTTAATTCTTTTTCTTGCCTAATGATCTGGAGAAAAAATATAATAAAATGTTGAATAAAAGTGGCTAGAATAGACAGACATCTTTGTCTTGACCCTGAACTTAGAGGGAAAATATCCAGTCTTTCATCATTAAGCATAATGTTAGTGGCAGGTTTTCAACACTTGTCAAGTTGAATATGTTTCTTTCCATTCTTAGTATAGACTTAGTTTGACAGTTTTTATCATAAAATACTGTTAGATTTTGTCAAATGTTTTTTCTGCATCTGTGGAGATTATGCCATTTTTTTATTCTGTTGATATGGTATTTGATATGGTATAATATATTAATTGATTTTCAGAAGTTAAACTAGCCTTGCATTCCCAAGATAAATACCACTGGGTCATTGTGTATAATTTATTATATATGTTTCTGAATTCAGTTTGATAGTACAGTTGACTCTTGAACAATATGGGTACACTTATATGCAGATTGTTTCAATGAATATATTGGAAAATTTTGTAGAGATTTGTGACAATTTGACAAAACCTGCAGACAAAGTGCATAGACTAGAAATATCGAAAAATTAACAAAACATTAGATATGTCATGAATGAATAAAATATAAAGAGATACTAATCTATTTAACCATTTACTACATAAAACATATATAAATTTATTATAAAAAAATTAAATGTATCAAAACTTATGCACACAAATTATGTGCAGACTGTACATGGCACCATTTGCAGTCGAGAGACAGGTAACAGACATGCAGGTGCAGTGTTAGATCATAACTGCATAAAATTAGCTATAGTACATACTCTTCTACCATAAAAATTTTGTAGCCACCTCCTGTTGCTATGGTGGTGAGCTCAAGTTTTGTGAGTATGCTCTTAAAATGCTGTGTGACATTAATCATCTCAGTGTGAGCAGTTCGTCTCTCCCGTAAACTGCAGATCTCCATAAAAAATGATCTCTCCCAGTTTTCCTGTCTTTTTCATCATGCTTAGTGCAATATTGAAAACCTTAAATAATACCAGGGGACTCAAAAGAAGTGCCATTAGTGATGCTGAAAGTGCTCCCAAGAAGCAGAGAAAAGCCATGACGTTACAAAAAAGTATTGAATTGTTTGATGTGGACCACAGGTGGAGGTCTGCAACTTTGGTTGTCTGCCATTTCAGACAGATGCTTTATCTTGTAAACAGATGATGTAAACTTAAGGTATCAATAAATATAGTACAGTACTAGAAACGTATTCTCTCTTTCTTGTTCTCAAAGAAAATCTTGAGATTTTCTTTTCTCTGGCTTACTTTATTATAAGAATACAGTATATAATACATAAAACATACAAAATATGTGTTATCTCTAAGCCTTTTGGTAAACAGTAGGCAGTGCTCACTTTGTCAGCACAAATGCTGGTAAACAGCAGGCTATTAGCTTTTCAGTTTGTGGGGAGTCAAAAGCTATACATGCATTTTTGACTATGTGAAGTGTCAGTGCTCCTAAGCCCCAGATTGTTCAAGGGTGAACTGTATTCTGCTGTGGATTTTTGCTTCTATATTTATAAAATGTATTGCTCTGTAGTATTTTTTTCTTAGGAGAATGTTTTGGTATCAGCATAGAGTGAGTTAGGATGTTTTCTCTCTGCCTCTTTTTTCAGAAGATGCATTTGGTGAATTGGTGTTACTTCTTCCTTAATTATTCAGTATAGAAGTCATTGGTGAAGCTGTCTAGAACTGAGCTTTTTTGTGGGGGCGGGTAGTTTTGGTTTTTTCCCAGAAATTACTAATTCAATCTCTTTGCTTGTGATATGTCTATTCACATTGTCTATCTTTTCTTGACTCATACAATTATTCATAGCATTCCTTTATAATCTCTTTTATTTATGTAAGTTTAGTGGTAATATCCTTTCTTATTTCTGACTCTTGTAATTTGAAATTTCCTTCTTTTGTGTTTGGTAAATCCAGCTAAAGGTTTATAAATATTGTTGATCTTTTTTACAAATCAGCTTTGGTTTCATGGATTTTTCTCTGTTGTTTTTTTCTATTCTCTATTTCATTAAATTTCTTCTCTAATCTTTACTATTTCTTTTCCCAACTTGGTTTCAGGCTTAGTTTTTTCTTCTTTTTCCAGAGTCTCAGATGAAAGGTTAAGCCATTGATTTCAGATTTTTCTCTTTTCTTAATAGAGACATTTAAGGTATAAATTTTCCTCTACGCACTACCTTAGTGAAATCTCATAAGGTTTGGTATGTTGTGTCTTCATTTTCATTTATCTCAAGATATTTTCTAATTTCTCTTTTGATTTCTTCTTCAGCCCAGGGGTTGTTTAGAATATACTTTTAATTTCTATGTATTTGTGAGTTTTCCAATTTCATTTTGTTATTGACTTCCAATTATATTCCATTTGCAGTTGGAGAACATAGTTGTTATTATTTTTATCATTTTATTTTTTATTTTTTTATTTCAGCATATTATGGGGGCACAAATGTTTAGGTTACATATAGTGCCCTCGCCTCCCTCCCGAGTCAGAGCTTCAAGTTTGTCCATCCCCTAGACGGTGCTCACTGCACCCATTAAGTGTGAATATACCCTTCCCCTCCTCCCCACTCCCATTTGCCAGACACCTGATAAATGTTATTCCTATATGTGTGCTTAGGTGTTGATCAGTGAAACCAATTTGATGGTGAGTACAGGTGGGGCTTATTTTTCCATTCTTGGAATACTTCACTTAGTAGAATGGATTCCAGCTCTATCCAGGAAAATACAAGAGGTGCTATATCACCATTGTTTCTTATAGATAAACAGTACTCCATGGTACACATATACCACATTTTATTAATCCACTCATTTATTGATGGGCACATGGGTTGTTTCCACATCCTTGCAATTGTGAATTGTGCTGATATAAATATTCGAGTGCAGATGTCTTTTTTATAGAATGTCTTTTTTTTCTTTTGGATAGATGCCCAATAATGGGATTGCTGGATCAAATTTTAAACTTATTGAGATTTATTTTATGCCCTATGGTGTGGACTAGCCTAGAGATTGTTCCATATGCAGTTGAGAAGGCTTATTCTGACATTATTTGATGGAGTGTTCTGCAGCTATCTGTTTGGTTGGTTTATAGTGTTGTTCATATCTTCTATTTCCTCTTGAAAATCTTCCTAGTCACTCAATTCATCTTTAAAAGTGGGGTAGTGAACTCTCCAGTGATTATTGTTTAATTGTCTATTTCTCCGTTTATTTTTGTCAGTTTTTGCTTCAAGCATTTTGGTGCTCTGTTATTAGATACACATGATTATAATTGTTATATTTTACTGACAGATTGTCACTTCCTTAACTGACACGGGACAGGGTAAGATAAGATCAGCACAACCATGTACTGATACCTCAATCAAGGTGAGATATGCCTATTTTGTATGTGTTTATAGGACTCTGTGTACTGCTCCAATACTAACCTCTTTATCTATGGCTGTCTGTGTGCTTTCCATACCTACTAGAATATCCACTCTTTGAAAACAAGGTGAAGTGATTCCTCTTTATAAATCTGGAACTTACATAGTTCATGACATTTTAGATAAAAATCTGTTAAATGAGTGAATGATTGGTTTGAAGATGCTTACTGTGATTAAAGAGAAAATACATGGCACATAAGGGCAATTATAATTCAAAGTCTTCAGGAATTGACTGTTTGCCAATAACACATTGGCTTTTCTCCAGGTCAAAAATATAAGAGATGATCAAATACTTACAACAGTGTCACACTGGCTTAACCTCAGAACTAGTCAGGATACCTGGTTTTTAACCACCTCTCATTATCCACGTGAGGAAATTGCTGATCCTCATGTAACTTCATTTCTTCATTTGTCAAAGCACTTCTTATCTCCCAGGGTACTTTGTGGAAAGGATATAGGACAAGAGTGTTAAAGTGCTATGACAAGTTAGTGTGAGGTCTACAAAAAGGTAAGGCTGAGGTGAACCTTTGCTTTCCAACTTAGAATCCTCAAAACCCGGTACAAGTTACTCTTGCATTTAGCTTCCCTGTAAAATAGGATAACAATAGTAAGCTTTAAAGGTTGTTTTGATACAGTGTATGCAATGTGGTTTCCGCAGCACCTGACTAAATCAGGATAATACTTAAATGTCAGGTATCATTATTGAACCTGCTGTAAACCCATGACATTTCTTAGATGTCATAGAATTCTAAGGCAGTAAACCACATCATTGTCACAAAAAGAAAACTGGCAAAGGATTAAACAAAAAAAATTAAAAATACTACTTTTATAAGAACCAAAACGCCAAAATGGCAATCATGTCCTTTTCCTAAATAAAAATGTTATGACATGGGAGAGTATTACAATATGGAGTTTAAAAATAATCTTTAAAAAGATAATAGAAAATATCATGTTAAAAAAGCATGCAATTATTTTCAGAGACATTATCAGCTATTATGATACCAATTACTAAAAATAAAGAAGTTCTCCCACAAAGTAAGCATAGAAAAAACTGAAAAATATTTGCAACTTCTTTGCATAGTCCAGGTAAGGTACTATGAAGATGAAGTAACCAGCTTTGAGTTAATTCAATGTATTAAAATATTAAGAATGTTTATAACTGGCCTCATTTGAAGAGGCCTATGAAGATGATGACTGTTGCTTGCTACTAAAGCAACGTGTCTTTGAACACATGTGATGGCAGCATCCACAGTTAGTGTAGACAGAAAATCATTCCACTGACCTCAGTGTCGCTAGGCATGAGCACTTTTTCTCTCCTACTCTGTCCCGAAGCTGCCACATAAATGTCTCAGAGCAGTCTCTCTCCTCCCACCACCCCGTAACTCTATGGGAGATTCAGAAATGATGTATGCAGCAAAAACGAAATAAAAGTGGTGATCTTTCTTCTGGAACTGTACTGTATACAGATATATTTGGCATGACACAAATATAGGCAGAAAAATGTGAAATCTCTCTTGTCCTCAAATACCTCCCAAGAAGGAATTATGTGGCTGGTTTATAGGAACCAATGCATAAGAAATTACTTTAAATTAGACTAGGAAGGTAGATGAGATTTCAAAATTCATTTTCTTCCCAGAGGTACTTCTCAGCTGCTATCAGCAGGAGGTGGTAAGATCCGGTGTTAAGAACATAGAGTCCAGGACTGGACAGCCGGGATGTGGATCCCACTTTCTTCCTAGTGTGATGAGAATTTAGACAAAAGTTTTACACTCCCTGTACCTATATTTCTTCTTCTGTCAAATAGGCTAATAAAAGTACCTACTTCATAGGGTTATTGTAAGTTTTAAACAAGTTAGTCCATGTGAAGGGCTTAGAATATTATCTGACATCATAAATGCTGTGTAATTAATGGTTCAATGAAATCAGTGAAGGAAGTACGGATTGTTTTCTGAACAAATATTATTCTTTAAAAAATATACCAGAAGACGTAACTATTAAATAAGTATTTTTGAACAATTCACTAACTCAACAGCTACTTACTAAATATCTTTAACCATATTAGCAATTACTCATATTAATTATAAACATATTTATCACTTTTATAAAAGAGACACAGATTGTATCTACCTTCAGGATATTTATAACCAAAGGTTGAATGCATCACTCTGAGAGCTTCAGGATTAAAAGTGCAAAACAGCACTTGGCTGATCTATCAAAGCTAATTTGTAAAGATCATTTCATAGTCATTCTTCAAAGAGGTGAAATAATTTATATCCCTTTGAATTTCATTAAGAGATCATTTAATTTCATTTAAATAAAAATATACTTTTCATAATACACCTCGGTTCTTCACCTGCTGTTTGCCACCAAATATATTTCTTTTTCCTATATGACTATTTTCTCTGCCAATATGAAAAAATTGATGATATATCAGTACATGATATACTACATAACTCATATATAATATATGTAAAATTTTTGTATGCCAGGATGGCATAAACTTCAGGTACCCCACTGAGCACGAGCATTTCTGCCCACTCCCTTGTGTAGCTGAAGAGATATGATGCATCTCTGCTCCCTGGGAGCAGCACACTGCCACCCAGGGCCACGGGGCTGCCATGCACAGAAGAGGGCATCGTGCAGCGCACGACTCCGGGGAGCGCCATGCATGTAATGCAGCCTTCTCTTCCACAGCAGCCAGCCCCATCCATGGCTGAATCAAGACAAAGGCCAAAAGGGGCAGGGGGCCTGAGGGGAGCAGCAGACTCAGTGGTCAGCACAGGCAATTGTTTCTCCTGAACACGCAGGGAGCATGAGCACATGGACAGAATTTAACACACACACACACACAGACACACACACACACACACAGAAATGATAACTGACCCCAGAAGTTTTGAAGCAACAGAGATTCAAAATGATGCCAATAGCTATTGGCTATTGAGCGACTACAAGAGTCAGATACTAAGCCTAGTGCTTCACTGATATCATTCGCGAATGTACCTGCATTAACACCTCCTCTGTTACACATACGGACACTAAGATCCAGAGGACTCAAGGACTCCCTAGAGCTCAGTGGTAAGCAACAGGATGAGGTTATAAGCTCTGGTCTCACTGAAGCCAACACCTGAACTCTGCAACGTTATGCTGCTCTGAGCACAGAGGGGTTATCGGTCTCCGCGAGAAGGCCGCACATGACCTTGCTCCTTAGCGTCGCGTGTGCTCCGTGCTTTACCTGCACTCTGGTGTCTCAAGGATCAATCATCAATCATCCTGTTTCATGCTACTCCAATACACAGCACAATTTTGAGTATATATCTATGCTCAAGCATACATATCCAATCATTGTGTGTAGGTTGTTAGAAATAAACCTAGAAGACTCAGACATAATAGACTATGAAAAACAGGAATGTAAGAGAAAGGATAATGGTACTAAATGAGAAAGAATTTGTATTTATGACAATAGACCATATATCAAAAGGGTTTTTGGGGGGTTGATTGTTTTTTACTACACATAGCATTTTTGCAAGGAATAAATCACTAAGAAATGCTCTAAGGTAAATATTTTGAGAAGACATTTAAGCACCCAATACCTCACCAAGATTGACAGGGGATATTATTTTCCATTTGCAGGTTTATAAGACTTCACCTTCCTCTGGTAGAGTGATGGGAAGAGATGAGAGCATTGTTCTCCCATTTTTTCCCATTTGGAATGTTCTTTGAGTGATACTGCAAGTTCAAATTTCCATATTTTATATCTAAATCTTTTCTTAGCTGCTTTGACAGTGTCCTTTATTGAGTTATATCTCTACATCATCATTTCCTGAAATGGCTGTTGTGGATTGTGAACGTTCACAGTTTATCACGTGAGAGAGGGCTGTGAACACAACGAAGAAGGCTTTGCAATCATGCTGCCTGCTGCCAATGCACAGGGATGCACTGAGGGAGATTATGTAACCTGCCTGAGATCACACGCTCGGTAAAGCACAGGACTAGCATGACTGTCTGACACAGGGCCTCATGCTCTTGGTTGCAATACTAGCAGTCTCTCTGGCAATTCATTTCTGTATTTAAAACATCTTGGAAAGGTAACTATACTCATTCAAAAAATTTTTCTTTTGTCAGGCCTGCACCTGCTATTCTGACTTTGTAAGTATGCCTGGTTTCAGTGATGTAGTAATTACTGGTGTAAAGGGACCCATATTGGCCATCACACCTACTGCACTTATTTGACAATGAGATATTTATATTTTTTGTCTATGACACAGAGAACAATATTCCTTCCTGATCCCTCTGTCTGCCTATTATGAGTTCCTCTGGCATTCCTTCCTTACCAACAGTGGCCACTAAGGAAGATTATCGTGGCAGGAAGATATTGCCATTGCTGTACCTCAAACCAATTTACAAATTCAACATTCATTGAGTCATTCATTCATTCAACAAGTATTTATCCAGTGTCTACCGTGTCTCAGGTGTCGTTACAGGTATTGCGGATACAGAGGAAAACAAGAAATGAAATGTCCTATTTTTATGGCAGTAAATAAAGCAGGGACAGAATGCATTAACAAAGAATATTTAATAAGCATAGCAAGTGAAACAAACTTTGATCACTGGAAATGCTGTATGGAGAGTTGAAGTTGGGTGGAGCCATAGCTGCTGGCGAGGCAGCTGTCTCAGCCTGTGCTCACAGACAACCTCCTGCGCATAACTGTTTAAGAGAACACCAAATGTAAATTCTTGAGAAAGGCATTTCCAAGCAAAGGGGACATCTGTGTTGGCATCAGCTGGGCGTCCCTGGGCTGGTTTCAACCCCTCTGCGCTTCAATCTCCTCACCTGTAATACAGGCAACGCCCAAGGTTGTTGCGAGGAGAAATTTCATTAATGCATAGCATAGAACAGTGTCTGTCACAGAAAGCTGTCACTAAAACCAAACAGTGCTGTCTTACAGCAACTAGAATTGTGATTTTTCTCTTTAGTTCAAGCTTCCTTCCAAGAAATAAAGACACCAGGCTGAAAAGGCAAGCAATGTAAACTCACACACCAGTCTATTTACATAGGGTAAACCAAAGGTGAGGAAGACAACGTATCTCCATTATTTAGAAATTCTAGCACTCGAGGCCTCAAAAACAGCCTGCTTAATTGATACTCATGTCTATTCCCTTATAGCAGCATCATTTACCACTGCATAAAACCCTTCTCCAACTTCTCATACAAATTTTCCCCTGATTACAGCCTGCTATATGGGTATGTGCATTTTTCTAATTACAATACCATTAAAAGGAAACAGAAGCCCCAAATCTGTGGCAAGTTGAACTTCTAAATTCACTGAATTAGTAGATTGTACCATAATCATAGAGACTATTTCCAATCTTGCAAAAATTATATAATTACACTCTAAAACACTCTAACACAACACTTGAAATAGTTACCCCGAATCTTATAATATGCCTTTCTTAGATGCAATAAGATGTCCATCCTCTTTAATACTATGAAATATTCCCCATTCTGGTGTTTCTTATTGCCATTTTCTTAACTACTTAAAAACAGAAGGCTTCCCCTTTGATTGCCCCTTTCCTCCCTCCGCACCGGGATTTCCCTGTCCAGCCTTGTATCCCTTCACTGATGCTACCTACCCAGTTACAAATAAGTTCAAGAGTTCTAGACTACAACTGTCATTTAGGATTTCCCTACTTTATACCCTACATATAAACACAATTTGAAGTAATTCTTTAATTGAAAGATAACAAAATAAATTATCAATAATTAATTCCAGATTGTGAAAAATGGTGGAGTAGGGGTGCCCTCCTGGCTCTCTGCTCCCAGAGCGAACCGTGAAGAAAGCAGATAACCACACACGAGCGATCTGTACTTCCACGGGACCAGCTTCGGAAGCCTGCAGACATCCACCGGGAAACAGAGGGATAGGACAATCTACAGCCTAAAGCAAAGGTGAATCGATTATTCTTCCGCCAAACTCGGGGATTCGGAGACACACAACAGGGAGGGAGCGAGGCTCGGTTTAAGCCGCTGCCGGCTGGCAGTGGCGCCAGCCCTACCTGGTGCTGAGAGATACCCCCTTCTACACCGAGCTCCACTTCCACGTAGGCTGGGAGGTGCCTGAAGTTGGTGGGAAGTGGCAGCGCTGGACAAAGCCATGTGGAGAGGAGACTAGAGCAGGGGACACTCTGAGTTCTCCAGAGCACACAGCAGTGGCAGTATAAGGAGTGGGAGGGTCCAAGCCCAGCAACCACTCTCCACGCAGCAGGAACCAGAGCCCTCTCGGGTGTCTCCCTGCAGAACACTCCCAGGTCCAGGTTAAGGGGAGTTTACACAGAAGGAGGCTTTGACATTGGATATAGATGAGGTTTTGGATAGCGCTGAGAGGTCAAAGTGCACAAAGTTAGACTCCTTGATCCATCAGACCCCTCTCCGTATGCCCCTCCAGCACCGCTCCCGCCTCCACATTCCAGCACTGACTTGGGCTCAGGGTTTGGAGGGGAGGTGCAGAGAGAGTGCTGCTTTGCACCCCTGCTCCCCCAATTTGATATTGGACCATCTCTCGCTGCACAAGTGGCACTGACTCTGTGCTCAGAGAGTGGAGCCCACCTGGGCGGGGCAGTACTTTAGGGGAGACTGTCTTTGGTGGATATAAGGCAGAGGAACACTGCCTTCCACACTCTCCTGTGACCTGGAGCCCCGCCCTAGGCTCCAAAGTTTCTGTCCCTGCCTTGGGAACGGAGCTGAGATAGGAACTGTTCCCGTTCCTGCCGCTTATCTCCACCTGTGTAATTAAGGAGGCAGAAGACGGGGATTGGTGGGTCCTGCTGCCCGCCTGCCAGCTTCTAAACAGTCTCTCCCTGCACAGGTCTCCCGTGCTGTGTGTCCAGAGTGTGGAGTCTGTCTGGGCAGGGCCGAGCCTCGTAGGAGGCTGCCTTTGATGGTTATAAGGCAGAGAGATTTTACGACCACCACACTCCAGAGACTTGGGGCTGTACCTTTGGCTCCAAAGTTTCTGTCTCTGCCTCAGGGGCGGAGCTGAGATAGAAACTGTTCCCGTTCCTGCCGCTTATCCCCACCTGTGTAATTAAAGAGTCAGAAGACGGGGATTGGTGGGTCCGGCTCCCCCGCCTGTCGGTTTCTGGAAAGAGTAATCTCAAACCCTATCATAGTTCCTCCCTCTTCAATCTAGGGGTAAGAGCAATCTCCTGCTCACAAGAGTTATCCAACCCCTGAATTTCTGAGCAAGGGGCCTAAACCTATTAATCTCAATAGACATAAGGTGAAGACATTAGACCAAAGTCTACCCAACAGAATCAAAATCCTCTAAGTCACTATAGGACCGGTCCATATACGCCCAGCCCTGCCAGAGATCAATCCTTAGGAACAACAGAACTTAGCCAATAACCCAAACCCAGCACCTCTGGTCCTCAGCAAAACATCCAGATGAGAAAGAACCAGTGGAAGATCACAGGAAACATGAAGAAGCAGAGAAAAAAGTCACCTCCAAAAGATAATGCTCGATCCCCATCAAATGACACCAACTTACATGATACGATTAAACTGACGGAAGAAGAATTTCAAATATGGATTGTCAGAAAGCTCAACGGAATTGAAGAGAAAATAGAATCACAACACAGAGAAACCTCAAGAACAATACAGGAAATGAATGAAAGATTCTCCAAAGAAATTGAAATTATTCAGAAGAACCAAGCAGAAATCTTGGCAATGAAGGAAACAATCAAGGACCTCCATAATACAATAGAAAGCATCAAAAACAGGATGGACCATGCAGAAGAAAGAATCTCAGAGCTTGAAGATTATGCCTATGTACTAAACAAATCAGAGGAAGAAAGGGAACACAGAAACAAGAAACAAGACCAGAGCTTACAAGAAGTATGGGATTATGTAAAAAAAAAAAAAACTGAACCTCAGGGTGATCGGGTTACCGGAAGGGGAAGAGGAACAATCACAAGGCCTGGAAAACTTATTTCATGGAATACTTGAGGAAAACATGCTGGGCCTGGCCAGAAATCTTGATATCCAAATACAAGAAGCACACAGAATACCTGGGAGACTCAACATGAAAAGGCAATCACCTCGTCACATGGTCATTAGGTTGACCAAAGTAAATGTGAAAGAAGCAATACTCCATTCAGCAAGACAAAAACAACAATTAACCTATAAAGGAAAACCTCTCAGACTAACAGCAGACTTCTCATCTGAAACCTTACAAGCTAGGAGGGATTGGGTGCCTATCCTTAACCTTCTAAAACAGAATAATGCACAACCTAGAATTCTTTATCCGGCAAAATTAAGTTTCATCTATGAAGGATAAATAAAGTCCTTCTCTGACAAGCAATCACTAAAGGAATATGCAAAGTCCAGACCAGCCCTACAGGAAATTCTCAGACCTGCATTTCTAACCGAACAGGGCAATAGACATTCCTCAAAGTAAAATCTTCGAAGAATTAAAGCTTAGATCCCGATTTACATGATGGCACAAGAAGTAAGACAAAGCAACAAGTCTTCACTCAACAATATGAATGGTAATCTTCCTCCAATTTCAATCCTTTCAATAAACATAAATGGTTTAAACTGTCCTCTGAAGAGGCATAGATTGGCAGAGTGGATAAAACTCCACAAGCCTAGCATCTACTGTCTACAGGAAACACATTTAACCCACTAAGATGCCTTCTGGCTGAAGATCAAGGGATGGAAAGCTATCATCCAGTCAAATGGAAGTCAAAAGAAAGCTGGGGTAGCTATACTATTTGCAGATAACATAAGCTTTAAAATAACAAAAGTAAAAAAGGATAAAGAAGGCCATTTTATAATGGTGAAAGGGAAGATTTGATAAGAAGATTTAACAATTCTGAATATCTATGCACCCAATGCAGAAGCACCCAATTACATAAAACAAACCTTGTCTAATCTAAACACCATGTTACACAACACTGCCATAGTAACAGGGGACTTCAACACTCCATTGAATGATCTGGATAGATCCTTCAAACAGAAAATAAGCAAAGAAATAATGGACTTTAACAGAGCCCTTGATCAAAAAGGTCTGACAGATCTCTATAGAACATTTCACACAAATAAAGCTGAATTTACATTCTTCTCAGCAGCTCATGGATCCTTCTCCAAAACTGATCACATCTTAGGCCACAAATCAGATCTGAAAAAATGCCAGAAAATAGAAATTATACCTTGTATCTTCTCCAACCATAATGGTATAAAATTACAGTTCAATTCCAACAGAAACACTCAACACCTCACAAAATCATGGAAACTAAACAATCTATTATTGAAAAATTATTGAGTCAAGGAAGAAATTCAGAGGAAAATCAAGAATTTCTTTGAACAAAATGATAATGGTGATACTTGTTACCAAAACCTGTGGGATACAGCAAAAGCTTACCTGAGAGGAAAACTAATAGCAATTAACACTCACATCCAAAAAACACAAAGCTTAGATACTGACAACCTAATGAATAAGCTCAAGGAACTGGAAAAAGAAGAGCAAACAACTTCCAATCCTAGTAGAAGAAAAGAAATAACGAAGATCAAAGTGGAACTGAATGAAATGGAGAACAAGAGAACTATCCTAAAGATCAACAAAACCAGAAGCTGGTTTTTTGAAAGGATAAACAAAATTGATAGCCCTCTTGCTAGATTGACAAGGACTCAAAGGGAAAAGACTCTAATAAACTCAATAAGAAATGAAAGAGGAGAGATCACAACAGACACCACAGAAATACAAAACATTATATTTGATTACTATAAAAATCTATATGCCCAAAAACTATAGAAGGAAGATGAAATGGACAAATTCCTGGATACATACAACCTCCCTAAGTTCACCCAGGAGGTAACAGATCTCCTGAATAGACCAATTTCAAGCTCAGAAATTGAAGCAGTAATTAAAAACCTCCCCAAATGGAAAAGTCCTGGACCCTATGGCTACACTTCAGAGTTCTACCAAACATACAAAGATGAACTCATACCTATACTACAGAAACTATTCAACACAATTGAGAAAGATGGTATCCTTCCTAACTCATTCTACGAAGCCAATATCACCTTGATACTAAAGCCAGGAAAGGATGTAACAAAAAAAGAAAATTATAGACCAATATCCCTCATGAATACAGATACAAAAATCCTAAATAAAATTCTAGCAAATAGAATTCAGCAGCACATCAAAAAAAAATAATTCACCATGACCAGGCAGGCTTTATTCCAGGGACGCAAGGCTGGTTCAACATATGCAAGTGTATAAATGCAATTCACTTCATAAATAAAATCAAGAACAAAGACCAGATGATTCTTGCAATAGATACAGAAAAAGCATTTGATAAAGTCCAACACACCTTTATGATAAAAACTCTTAACAAAATAGGCATAGACGGTTCATACCTTAAACTTATCAAATCCATTTATGACCCACTGCTAATATCATCCTAAATGGGGAACAATTGAAATCATTCCCTCTTCGATCCGGAACCAGACAAGGATGCCCACTGTCTCCTCTCCTATTCAACATAGTACTCGAAGTCCTAGCTATAGCAATCAGACAAGAGAGGGATATTAAGGGCATCCAAGTGGGGGCAGATGAGATCAAACTCTCTCTCTTTGCTGATGATATTATATAAAACCCTATGAAGTCATCCAAGAGACACTTAGACTTAATAAATAAATTTGGTAAAGTTTCAGGCCATAAAATCAATATATACAAATCAGAAGCATTCATGTATGCCAAGAACCATCAAACAGAAACTCAAATCAAAAACACAATACCCTTTACTATAGCCTGAAAGAAAATTAAATATCTAGGAGTATACTTAATGAAAGATACAAAAGTTTTATACAAGGAGAACTATGAAACACTGAAAAAAGAAATTGCAAATGATTTGAACAGATGGAAAAATCTACCTTGTTCATGGATTGGTAGAATCAATATCATCAAAATGTCAATATTACCTAAAGTTATCTACAGAATTAATGCAATCCCCATGAAAATATCACCAGCATTCTTTACAGAACTAGAAAAAATAATTCTGCCCGTTGTATGGAACCAGAAAAAAACCTGGTATAACCAAAGCAATCTTAAGTAAGTAGAACAAACTAGGTGGCATCAGTCTTCCTGACCTCAAATTTTACTATAAAGCAATAATACTTAAATCAGCCTGGTACTGGCACAAGAACAGAAGCATTGATATCTGGAATAGATCTGGGATACCAGAGATGAAACCATCAGTATACGGCAACCTAATAATTGATAAGACAAAATATACAATGGGGAAAAGAATCCCTCTTCAATAAATGGTGCTGGGAAAACTGGTTAGCTACATGCAGAAGATTGAAACAGGATCCATATCTCTCACCTCTCACAAAAATTCACTCAAGATGGATAACAGACTTAAACCTAAGGCATGAAACCTTAAGAATCCTAGAAGAAGACATTGGGAAAACCCTATTAGACATTGGTCTAGGTAAAGAATTTTTGAGGAAGAGCCCCAAGGCAATCACCGCTATATCAAAACTAAACAAATGGGATCTCATCAAATTAAAAAGTTTCTGCACAGCTAAGGAAACCATCATTAGAGCAAATAGACAACCCACAGAGTGGGAGAAAATATTTGCTCTCTATACTTCTGATAAAGGCCTAATAACAAGAATCTATCTAGAATTTAAAAGAATAAACAAGAAAAAATCAAACAATCCCAACAAGAAATGGGCAATGGAAATGAACACAAATTTCTCCAAAGAAGACAGAATAATGGCCTGCAAACATATAAAAAAATGCTCAACATCTCTAATCATCAGAGAAATGCAAATCAAAACCACAATGAGATACCATCTAACACCAGTGAGAATGGCTTGTATCAAGAAATCCCAAAACAACAAATGCTGGCGAGGATGTGGAGAGACAGGAATACTCCTACACTGCTGGTGGGACTGCAAATTAGTGCAACCTCCGTGGAAAAAAAATATGGAGATACCTCAAACAGCTAGATATAGAAATACCATTCAACCCAGCAATAGCATTGTTGGGCATCTACCCAAAAGAGCATAAGACATTCTACTATAAAGACATCTGCACCTGAATGTTTATGGCAGCACAATTCACTATTGCAAGATCATGGAAACAACCCAAGTGTCCGTCAATTCACGAGTGGATAACTAAAATTTGGTATATGCTCACAATGGAATACTATTCAATTCTAAGAAATGACAGTGAGCTGGCACCATTTATGCTATCCTGCATTAAGCTTAAACCCGTTATCCAAAGTGAGGTGACACAAGATCAAGAAAACAGGCTCCACATCTACTTGCCATCAAATTGGTACTGACTGATTAAAACTATGGTGCTCAAATGGGGATAGTGCCCACTAGGGTTTGGGAGGGGGAGATACACATCTTAGGGTTGTGGCGAGCATAGTAGGGAGAGGAGGGAATACCTCTAACCCTTCCAAGGGAAAGGCAAAGATATACAATGTAACCCAAAGGTAAAAAAAAATGGGAAAAAAACCAAACTTTTATTGGGTGGTGGGCAAATGGGAGGGGGAGGAGAAGAATTTACACTTACAAAATAGGTGTGATGCACACCACCTGAGGGTTGGCACACTTGATGTTTTGGTAAGGCGGGGGGGGCAGGGGGAGGAATGGCAGGGGCAATATATGTAACCCTAACAATATTTGTACCCCCATAATATGATAAAATAAAATAAAAAATAAAAAAATAATTAATTCCAGAATAAATTATAAAAATTATAGTAAACTAATTGCATAGTGAACTAGTTACGTATTATGCACAATGAAATTCTCACTAGTAAAATGGCCTCTAGCCAACTCTCTGCGAAACTCAAGTCTAATTTGCCTTATTGCTCATTACGAAATGAAGAGCTATGAGGGCATAGTACAAACAGAATAATCATAAAATGAGTATGTAGATGCACATCTACGTCAGAATGGAGCAGTTAGCCGGAGACCAGCACTGCCATGAAGTGCAGACAGGCACACAAAGGGTTAATCACCTGCTCCAAACCAAGGGGTGCGGGGTGAGACAGAGGAAGCTGGGGGGACGGGGTCTGACTGGTGCAGCCACATTTACCTTATGGGCTTTGTGCCACATCATTTCCAGAAGTCTCCAGAGAAAAAATATATAGTTTAGAAGCACAAACAGAGGAGAATGTAAGGAAAATGACGGAAAATGTAAAACTCTTTGTTAAGAACTATACAAGAACCAGGGAAATGAGAGGCAGACCTGGTCACATGAAGGCTGCAGACCAGCGCTGACCGGGCTGGCGCCTGAGTGGACCAAGACACTCACACCCTCCCCTGTCAGACCATCTAGGGGAAGCGCGAACTGCCTCTAAACAAAGATGACATTTTAAAGGTTTTATATATAATGCCTAGCATGCAATTAAAACTTACTAATTATACAAAAAGGCAGGAGGACATGAATGAAAACAACAACAAAAAACTGAGACAACAGATATAAGCTCCTGCTTGCTCCAACTACAAATGTATACTACTGATGACTGTCAATGGCATGATCAGTACAATTTGAGAATAGGAGAAAATATGTAGGCAATGACAAAAAGATGGATGTTTTCATCAGTAATTAGAATTTACTTTTAAATTGAAATTCTGAAATTTGAAGAATAGTATACAAAGTGAAGAAATCATTAAATAGTTTTCACAGCAGATTAGACAGAGCAGAAGGCAGGGTTTGAGAATGGGGAAAACTGGTCATTAGAAATGATAAGCTTGAGACACAGAGAGAGAAAACAGAAAAAATGGTACAGAGACACAGTTAAAAGGTGTAATATAGGTTTAATGTGAGTCTTAGAAGGAAAGGAGAAAATGACTACTGGGTTTTGAATAGTCATCTTTACTAATTTTGTTCTGAATGCTCACATGAGGCACCTGGGTCAGAGAAATAGTTATTCACCTTACAGTATATAAGTGAATGCCCCCCTTTACATCAGTCCTTACCCTGGGGAAATACAATAATAGCCAGACACAAAAAATCCATTCCTTTATAGAAACAGCAATAAGACTGGCAGTTGATTTCTCAACTGAAATGATGAGAGCCAGAAGACAATATAATGATATCCTTAATGATGTAATAGAAATAACTTCTCAGCCTGGAAATTCATACCTTGTAAAAATATCTTTTATCAATAGATGTGACTAAAATGTACTTTTCAACAACAGAAGCTGAGAAAATCCATTGCCAAAGAAATTTTGACTTAAAAAATATGAAGAGTATTTTATGTATTTACAGCATAACTCTGAATAACAGAAGGAAATTAATAAAGAGAAAAAGAATGGGTAAATATGTGGGTAAATTTAAATGAATAGTAACCAAATATTGACTTATAAAGCAATAATAGCAATATTCGTGGGACAAAATTATGTAAAATTTGTTTATTTTTTTTTCTCCTCTTTCATTGACAAATAATAATCGACTATACTTATGGTATACAACAAGATGTTCAGAAATATATATACGTTATAGTGTGATTAACTAGAGCTAATTAACATGAATTAAGTCACATATTTAACATTTATTTTGTGTGGTAAGAACACTTAAAATCAACTCACTTATTAATTTTCAGGTTTACAGTGTTATTAACTATAGTCACCATGTTGTACAACAGATCTCTTAAACTTATTTCTCCTAATTAAAATTTCATATCTTTAACCCACATCTCCCCAATTCTCCCACCCCTACCCCATAGCTCCTCTCTGCCTCTATGAGTTCAACTTTTGCAGATTCCAAATAAAGGTGAGATCATACATATTTATCTTTCTGTGGCTGACTTATTTCCCTAAACAGAAAGTTCTCCAGGATCACCCATGCAAATGATAACATTCCCTTCTTTTTAAGGCTGAATAGTGTTCACACATATAATAATATTGCATATATATACCACATTTTCTTTAACCATACATTCAATGATGGACATTTAGGCTGTTTCCTTATTTTGACTATTATGAATAGTGCTGCAATTAACATGGGAGTGTAAGTATCTTTATAACTTACTGATTTTGCTTCCTTTGGATACATGCCCAAAAGTAGGATGACTGGATCATATGGTAGCTCTATTTTTAATTTTTTGAGGAAACTCCATGTTGTTTTCCATAATGGCTGTACTAATTTACATGCCCAGAATCAATGCGCAAGTGTTCCCTTTTCTCAACATTTTTGTCAACACTTATCTTTTGTCTTTTTCACACCGGCCATTCTAACAGTCGTGAGGTGATATCTCATTGTGGTTTTAATTTGCATTTTCTAATGATTGGCAGTGTTGAGCAATTTTTCATATACCTATTGGCCATTTGTATGTCTTATTCTGAGAATTCTCTATTTAGGTCCTTTGCCCAGTTTTTAATTGGGTTATTTCTTTTCTTGCTATTGAATTGCTTGAGTTCCCTGTATATTTTGGATATTAACCCCTTATTAGATGTATAGTTTGCATATATTTTCTCCCATTCTGTAGGTTATTTGCACTCTGTTAATTGTTTCCTTTCCTGTGCAGAAGTATTTTAGCTTAATGTAATCCCATTTGTTTATTTTTGCTTTTGTTGCCTGAGCTTTTAGAGTTAGAGTCAAAAAAATCATTACCCAGAAAATGTCATGGAGATTTTTCCTTATGCTTTCTCCCAGTAGTTTTACAGTTTCATTTCTTACATTTAAGTTTGTTAATCCATTTTGAGTTGATTTGTGTGTATAGTGTGAAAAATTATGGAAAATTTAAATGCATACTATCAATTAAATTGGGAGGAAATTAATAGCAATAGCATCTTCTAAAGTAGTAGCATTATTGAGAAATAATAAAGTAATTTCATTGTATATTAATAAGTCAAAATTATATGATATAATCCCACTCCCCCGGTAATTATGAAAAAATGAATAAAATAAAATATGACAAATTATCATAAGAAAAAAATGCAAAAATAAAATATCTGTTTTATCCCAAAATGGAAAAGATTAGAGTGGAAAACAAATATAAATGAGAGGTATAACAGAACACAGATGGAAAATTTTAACTAATTTCTATATGCCTATATTTACACTAAATATGCATATTGTAAGTAATTCAATTAAACACAAGGCTTGTCAGACTGGATACAGCCCATATCAATCAGCCTTTACTATTTCCTTGTACACTGGCCCAGTCGTGAATCTTCTACCTCTGTGTGTGTTTGCTTGGAGGTGTTCTTGGCTGTAGCATCCTACTCTACCTATGTGTCTCCCAGGAGTGATCTTCGATCAATGACTCCTCAGAGTTGATCAGTGGACAGATCAAATGCTTCACTTTTTGAGGTGTGGAAATCATCTCAGAGGTGTCCTTTTTGCTGTCTGCCACAGACTCTAGTCAGATTACGCTCAGATTACCAACAGTGACTTCTGCTCTTTCCTTGTATATTTTGCCCATTTCCTGGCAGCAATGAAGGATCATGTCTGAAATAAACTCTGCACATCAAATCCCTCTCTCAGGGTCTTCTTCTCAAGAAGCCCAAACTGAGTTATGGCACAAAAACAGGGAATCTAAATTGAACCCTAGGATACATATGTGATATAGAATTCAAATTTTAAAAGTTTGAAAAAATAATAGAAAATACAATAAAAGCACTTGTTCGAAATTCTTATGTCACTATGCTTATATAATAAAAACTATCCTTTAAGGTAAGAAGGCTTTCTTAAAATAAATAGGGACCTTTCCAAATCATAAAGTCAATTCACCAAAAAGTTAGACTATTCTAAATCTGTATAACATAGCTTCAGAAAGAGAGATAATAATTCTAAATTTGTATAATATAGTTTCAAAATAAATAAGGCAAAAATTAGAGAATTCAAAGGAGCAGGAGCAAGTTCATATGTTCTCTGACAACAGCAGAATTAAGCCATAAATTAATAACAAAAATAAAACTATAAAAATCTCAAACTTGTTAAATATTAAACACATTTTAAATAATTTATAAATCACAACAATTTATGAAACAACAGAAATTAGAAATATTTTTATCCAAATTATAATAACAGCAAAACATATTAAAACTTGTTGGACGCAGCTAAAGCAACTCTTTAGTGAGAAATTTGTAGTCTCAAATGCATATACTGGGGAAAAAAAGTAAAGACTGAACATCAGTAATATAAACCTCTGTATTAAAAAGTTAGAAAAAGAATATCAAATCTAACCGAATGTAGAAAAGGGTAATAGTAAAGATGAGAACAGAGGTTTGTGAAATAAAAAACAAGCATAATTTAGGGAAAGAATTTATAAAAGCCAAAGTTTGATTATTTTGAATAAGTAGTAAAATTTATAAATTTCCAGCAAGACCAATTTAAAAAAATGAACAACTACCAATACAAGAATTGAAAAAAAGCAAACAGCACTGCATACCTACAGAAATTTAGAAAGGTAAGAAAAGAATATTATAATACACTCTATGTTAATAATTTGACAATTTATATGCTATGACAAAAACATAATTTACCAAAACTGATGGAAAGAGAAGTAAAAAGTCTGAACACTCGAATGCAAACCATTCTTGTAAATGATTTTTCCTCAAAATAAAACTTCATGCCCAAATAGCTTGACTAGTGAATTATTTCAAATATTGAAATAAGAAATAACATTGATCTCACACAAACTCCACATATAATAGTGAAACAGGGAACACACTTGAAATCTTTTTATGAGGGCAGCATACCCATGAAAGGACAAGAAGGAAAAATGCACAAATCAGTCTCTCCCATGAATTAGATGCAGCTATCCTAAACCAATTAGCAAATTACTCCCTACAATACATAAAAGATACTATATACTTATAAAGCAAGTTTATTTCTCTACGTCAACAGTGGCTTAAAATAGGAAAATCAATAAAAATAATAACATTAAGAGAAAAAAGGGGAGAAATCATGTAATAATCTCGGAATTATATGATAAAATTGAATACTGAATAGTGAGAAAGAACTATCAGAATCTAGGAATAGAAGGCAATCTAATCTCCATAAATTGATAAAGACTATCAACAAAAACTCCAGACTAGATTTTGTTTTGTTACATTAAAGTAAAATTGTAAAAATATTACAAATAAGTTTCAGATTCAACAATCACACTGTGTTAGCTCAGGGTTTATGCACAACAGCATGTGTTGCCATATAGTTTTGATGAAAGAATTCATTTTGCGTGTGCCATGCAATTTAATTTCCCTTGCTTATGTTGGCACACAGTCTTCCCCGTGGGTGCTGTGACGATCTCCTTCCACGCAGGAAGGACTTTCTCCCATAGGTGCTGAGAGTGGAGGAGGGGTGCCTCACCAGCAGTGTCGGAAGGGTCTTGCACCCTCAGAACTCCCTGTAGGGTCTTGACCCCAGCAGGGTCGGGAGGGTCTTGCACCCTCAGAACTCCCTGTAGGGTCTTGACCCCAGCAGAGTCGGGAGGGTCTTGCACCCTCAGAACTCCCTGTAGGGTCTTGACCCCAGCAGGGTCGGGAGGGTCTTGCACCCTCAGAACTCCCTGTAGGGTCTTGACCCCAGCAGGGTCGGGAGGGTCTTGCACCCTCAGAACTCCCTGTAGGGTCTTGACCCCAGCAGGGTCGGGAGGGTCTTGCACCCTCAGAACTCCCTGTAGGGTCTTGACCCCAGCAGGGTCGGGAGGGTCTTGCACCCTCAGAACTCCCTGTAGGGTCTTGACCCCAGCAGGGTCGGGAGGGTCTTGCACCCTCAGAACTCCCTGTAGGGTCTTGACCCCAGCAGGGTCGGGAGGGTCTTGCACCCTCAGAACTCCCTGTAGGGTCTTGACCCCAGCAGGGTCGGGAGGGTCTTGCACCCTCAGAACTCCCTGTAGGGTCTTGACCCCAGCAGGGTCGGGAGGGTCTTGCACCCTCAGAACTCCCTGTAGGGTTGCCTGAGGCCTCCGCTGAGACTGCCCTGAGCTCTCAGCCCATCAGCCGCCCAGTCTCCTCCTCCCCCTGTGCTTCTCAGCGTTTGCCCTAAGGACACTCCCGAGACACCTTGCGTATATCTTCCCCTCCCAGATCACCTCCTGGGGCCAGAAACTTGTGTCTTCCTTTTTGTTTTGTTTTGTTTCTTTTTTTCTATTGGCATAGCTACCTAATAGTCCATAGAATTTAAATGCCATAACTCCTCTATCTCCGTTTTACAAATTAATAGTTCTTTCCCTCTATAACAACAAGACACCAAACATTTTGTTGCATATTGATTTAATAGTCTTTTAAATTATTTTCTTAGGGTACATAGCCAAGAGAAGAATAACTAAGTCACAATTTGTGTGGGGGCTGTATATATATATATATATATATATATATACCCATATACAAATTATATTCCCTATATATATAAGTAAATTATATATATTTACAAGCATACAATTTATCAATTTGTAACACATATCTGCTTGTATATCAGCTATCCTAGTACCTCACAGAATTAGGTGTGATTTTATTCAAAAATTAAGATACATCTCATCTTTCCTTTAGTTTGAAAATTTTGTCACTAGTAATATTGAATTAAAATATACATATAGATAAGTTTCTCTATAAAATCTTTAGCAAAGTGTATTGGATAAAAACAAATGCTATATGAATGTTACACCTAATTGGTCTTAAATCGCTAGGTTTCTATATCAGCAGTCCCCAACCCTTTTGGCACCAGGGACTGGTTTCATGGAAGACAGTTTTTCCACAGCGGGAAGGTGGGGGTGGTGATACTGGCATGGGGAGCAGCTGTAAATACACATGCACCTTTGCCCCCTCACCTCCTGTTGTATGGCCCAGTTCCTAAGTTTCATGGAAGATTATTTTTCCACTGACAGGGGGAGGGGAGGGAGGTGGAGTTCAGGCAGTAATGTGGCCGGTTCCTAACAGGCCCCAGACTGGTACCAGCCCATGGCCCAGGGACTGGGAACCTCAGTTCTATACGACTGTTTTCCCTAGGACTAATGAGATATATATATATATACACACACACACACATATATATATATAACCCCATAATTAAATTAGAGATGTTCGATAGTATGAATTTATTTTTCATTCAAATTGGTGTTATTAGTCTGATGTGATAAATATATCATTTGTTAAAAATAACTATTTTAGAGATATGTACATATTTGGAAACATAAATCTCAGTTCTAGAACTTTCTAGTAATTTAAGCTTTCATAGCCCTATTCCATTATCTGTATAAATGTGGATACAAATATCTCCCTCATAGCATAAATATGATGATTGAGTTTGTAAGGCCCCTAAATATCTGCTCTATGGTAGAGGTCTCATACTTTGCTCTGTAGGCAAAACAGAGGGCTCTGGCCCATACCTCAGTGCAAAAATGAATAGAAACTAGCATAGAACAAGAGAAAGCCGACGAGCTTAGCCCAAGATAGAGCGCCCCGGCGCAGTAGTCTACCCGAGAGCTAATCAACAACATCTACGGAAAGCACGTCCCTACAGGGACTTCCTAAAGGTATCCTCTGCAGGCCTGGGGTTCTGGGGAGCTGCGTCTCTCACAGAGCAAGTACAGGCTGTGCACAGACTTGGCACCAAGGACGTGAATGAAGGAATGGTGGTGCTGTAGACTCTAGCCAGGTCCGAAGGCCTGAGATTCCAAGTAGACTTCAGGACACAAAAGCAAGTAAAAACACGGGGTTGAGGCACAGCAAGACTTCCATGGAAATGGTAGTGCAGGTAGCTCTGCCTCGGTTACAGTTTACTGGAGGGAAAGTGTAACAACATGATTTACATAGAAATTCTAGTGAAAGAGTACCTGGGGGGAAATAGACGGTTTTTCATCATGTGGCTTATACTATAATGCCAACAAGAACATGTAAAAGTGAACGACGATTCAGATACAATTTATTTGAGTAATATTTCTTGAGTGCCTACTCTGTGACGAGAAACCACTTAGGAAATGAAAACATAAAACCAAATTAGACATGGCTGTGCTCTTGAAGAGGTTAGGTAATCAATGGACCTTAAACAAACTTTATGAAAGTGTATTTTAAGTGATAACATTTTAAATTATCAAATAAATGGCTACTTGCTAGAATTAAACCAAAATTTGCTCATAAACTTAAAATATTTCCTTGAGTCAGATAGTAACTTACATTATGTTGTTTCATATAATCATTCACTAAGCTGGATAAATACTTACGCAGGAGCAGCGGCGCGCAGCGGCCACTACAGAGAGCCGGCTCCTGCGTGGCCATGCGGGCTGGAGAGTGGGAGACTCGGGGCTCCTTTTGCAGCTGACACTGGGAATTCCGATGGCGATAAGAGGCTGGACAGATAGGAGAAAGACGACGGTACAACTTGGGGGACATGGAAAAAACTGGGCAGGGGAAGAGTTCTGGCCCCAACAGTCTCCATGGGAGGACTGGCCTCGCAGTGGGGAGAGACGGACGGAGAGGAGACAGAGGTAAGCGCAGAAACCTAGAGCCGCCACGCGTGGGTCCTGGCTGCCTCTCCTGCAGTCTGAACCACGGTCTGGAAAGATCAGATGTTCAGTAGACATTTGCCGAACAAATGAGAGATGAATTTTAAAAGTGAATCTCCACATAAAATGTTTGTATGACAGTGACACTATAAAAGCACTTAAAAGATTAGCAGAGTCTTTAAATACATAAGATGAATGAGTATGTCAGTCAGTTTGAGATGATGATTCATAGTTAAAGCACAAAGTCTATGAAAAATACAAAGTAAATAAAGAAGTTTCAATTAGCCTCTTATTCATGAAACTTCCAGAAATTTTATGTCATTTTAATTAACCCCAAACTATTTGGAAAATGATGAATGTTAATTACTCCGGTTATTCTTAAGCTGACAGGTGGTTGATTTGGAACATTGTGGTTCGGTCTTAGTCGTGTTCAAAACACCACAAGAAAAGGTCCATGGAGTTGCGGTGAGGTGGAAGATACGATCATCTAGAAGACATTCAGGTGACTTCTAAGTAATAGGGGCACATGTTAGAAATGTCTAGCTTTTCCTGATACCTATGGATCATCATTGTATTAGGTTGGTGCAAAAGTAATTGTGATTTTGGACCATGAATTTTAAATCATTATAATGAGGCTCAAACATATGTTTATTAATCAAAATAGGAACCATTACAATCAACACATTTTTGCCAGTGAGAAATAAGTTTGTTTATTCCTGTAGCATAAAAATATGTGCTTCAGGATTCCACAAACTCTTAGAAAGCATTTTCTGCATTCTGCTGGTGGTGGAAGCGTTTTCCCTGCAAAAAGTTGTCGAGATGCTTGAAGAAGGGGTGGTTAGTTGGCAAGAAGTCAGATGATTGTGGTGGAGGAGGCAAAACTTCGTAGCCCAATTTGTTCAACTTTTGAAGCACTGGCTGTACCACGTGCAGTAGGGTGCTGTTGTGGAGAAGATTTGGGCCCTTTCTGTTGACCGAAGCTGGCTGTAGGCATTGCAGTTTTCAGTGCATCTCATTGATTGGCTGAGCAGACTTCTCAGATGTGACATTTTCATCCAGATTCAGAAAGCTGTAGTGGATCAGAATGGCAGCAGACCACCAGTGACCATGACCTTTTTTTGGTGCAAATTTGGCTTTGGGAAGTGCTTTGGAGCTTCTTCTCGGTCCAACCACTGAGCTGGTCATCGCCGGTTGTCATATACAATCCACTTTTCGCAGCATGTCATGATCTGATGGACAAATGGTTCGTTGTTGTTGCGAACAAGAAGAGAAGACAACACTTCAAATTAAGTATCTTTTTGATTTTCAGTCAGCTTATGAGGCACCCACTTATCAAGCTTTCTCACCTTTCCATTTTGCTTCAAAGGCTGAACAATCAGAGAATAGCTGATCTTAAATTCTTTGGCAACTTCTTGTGTAGTTGTAAGAGGATCAGCTTCTACGATTGCTCTCAATTGGTCGTTGTCAACTTCTGATGGCCAGCCCCTGCTCTCCGCATCTTCAAGGCTCTCGTCTCCGCTGCAAAAATGCTTGAACCACCACTGCACTATGCGTTCATTAGCAGTTCCTGGGCTAACTGTGTTGTTGATGTTGCCGAGTTGTCTGAGATGCGTTATGACCTGTTTAGAGCTCAAATAAGAAAATCGCTCAGATTTGCTTTTTTGTCTAGCATTATTTCCATAGGCTAAAATAAAAATAAAACGAACAGCAAGTAATAAGTCATCAGCCAAAAAAAATAAAGTGGGAAATGTGCATTAAATGATGTATGACATAATCACATTTATTTAAGAATGTATTCCAATATCAAACAGCAAATTTCAGCAATGCTGAAACTGTGATTGCCTTTGCACCAATTGTGTGTAACTGAGCAGTCTGATGTTTAATTCAACTCTGCTGGTGGAGTGGAGTCAGAATTAATGGAGGCGTAGCATTGACTGGATTCCACGTGGGCCCCTGGGCTTGGAAGGTTACATGCAAAACGTGAAGCGTGGGTATCTTTGTGTGATTCTGAGGTCACCTTGTACTTGGAAAGACAGGTGAGGGAGACGCATGGGTGTGCTCAGACTCCCATTCTCACCCCACACTTAGCTGGTGACGCTGGGCGAGTCATTAAGACTTTCCAAGCCTCCACTTTTCTTTATGTAAAATAAAGATCAATGGAACATCTTGCAAGACCAATAAAAGTGTTACAAGTGATATATTTAAAGCACTTGCACGCAGCATGAAATGTGGTGTGAGTTTATAAATCATAGGTACCATGATAGGAGTAGTAGCATTAATAACCTAACTCTCTTCAACTCATGATGAAGCTCATATCAAGATTGATTATTAGTAATTTTATCTGCCCTTTCCTAAGGAAGATTCTTGCTCCATCACCAATATAAATTCTAAGGTCTGCTCTCCTCCTGAAATCTGAAGATTTTAATATTTACAATTTGAAGGTATAAAAACGCTGTGAGAAATGTCATGATGTCTTCCCTACGTGTCCTGTCCGTACGTGCGGACATATGATAGTGGCTTGCGCAGCCTGGCAACAGTGCTTTCAGCCTCACCCCTATGTGACAGAAAAACTTACTGCTGCTCAGTAACTCAGTCCCTGTTTGAGCAGCCGGTCCATAATTTAGGACTGGAGTGACAAAATCAGCATTGGCTTGAGACACAGCGTGAGGGACCCCTCAGCAAGCACTGGCGTGAACACAGTTGCCCTCCTTTCGTGCCTCACTTTGAAATAATGAGCCAAATTCAGAGGGGAGACCATCAGTCGTGCTTTGTTCCGCGGAAAACTCCGTAATACACACACAAACGTTCTCAGCAGCACTTCATCTCAAGGCATCTTCAACATTTTAAAAGATTCGCTATTTTTCTCAGGATCAAATTGGCGCCTTTGAAAACACCTACATGTCTGTAATATATTAAAAGTTATTCATCCTTATTTACTTACTGACACCAAAAAAAGCTCTGTGAATTTATTAAACTTATTACTTTGACATTTATGAAGCAGATGTCTGGGCGCCTGAAACCAGGCAAAGGCAAAGTGGCAATGGCTACAGGGACAATGATCGTGGCGATGAAATGATAAGCATTTAAACATTTAATTTTTAAATTATTTTATAGTTAACCCCTTTTAGCATCTTGCCTACCATACTAGCATTCCAGAAACTAGAAGAACTTTATTCTAAATAGAAGAATATCATTTTGTTGCAAAAGAATATAGCATGTGATGCTGCTCTCTTGAGTGAAGAAATTATCTTTAGAATTCCACTGGAAAACTTTGTGACAGTTTGTCGGTCCTTATACCAACAATAATTGTTCCCTTCTCAGTTCAAAAGAAATGTACACTATAGCTAATAAGACTTGACCCCAGAGGGAAAATAAGAGTCCTCTCCCTGGGAATTTGAAATCCTAACTGAAAGATTCCAGACCCAGTTTGAACTGGTCCTTTCAATGGGGACATGACCACAGTAGTGTTGGCACAGCCAACCTCAGCCTGTCCACTGTGTTCTGGACAGAGAAGCCCGACCCAGACAGCAGGCAGCAGAGATGGAGAGAGCCCCGTGGGGCTGTGAGTCTCGTGGTTTCCTGCTCCAGCCCTGTCCTGAGACCTGGCTGCACTGACAGAAACACCCTATAGATTGATTTTTCTAGTTCAAACTGGCTTCTTTTATTTATATTGAGAGGAATTCTAGTCAAAATATAAGCATGTTTAGAGCACAGGACTGAAGTTAATTCTGCTACAAGAATGGTCTATGATTGAAAAGTGGGCAAGACTGTGAAATGCGATTGGATGTTAGTGGGTTGACACAGTGTATTCTAAGAGTGATAACAGAGCATAAAACGGCACACATGGGAGAAAATGTGAGTGCCGGGGAGAGATCATTTTGTGTGAAAGCTGTGGGGACACAATGAGAGAGGAGTCAGTAAAGTAAGCTTGGGTTGAAATAACAAAAGATCTTAAATGCATTCAAAAAAAGTTAAGATTTTATTCTGTTATCAACGGAGGCCCACCAAAGTTTGTGATCATGGCCAGGAAATAAAGAAAAAGAAATCTCACTTTCTATAACCATTGCACAAATTATTTACAGGCATCCCTCAGTTTATGCAGGAGTTTGGCTTCAAGACACCCTCGAATACAAAAATCCACAGATACCAGAATCCACCCATACTCAAGTCCCCAATAATCCACAGACGCCAAAATCCGTGCATAACCAAGTCCCGCAGTCTTACCTGCACATGGGAGATGTCGCCTCCATCTATGCGGTTTCCCGTCCTGTGAATGCTGCAGTTTCTGCCTTTGTCAGGTTGAAAACGCCGCGTGTAAGCGGACCACACGGTTCAAACCCGTGTTGTTCGAGGGTCAACTCTACTGCCACCTTCCACGCTTCTTCCCAAGTCTTTCTTTTTAGTACTTTTTTAAAAAAAATCCATCTCCATGACTTAGATCTTGGCAACTTGAATGTCATATAGTACTATTCTGGAAATGCAAAACGAGACATGGATTTTTGGCCATAATCCACTATTCTCGGTTATCAGTCTGTGTGACAGCAAGACATGGATTCGACACTACGATTTTATCTCCTCAGTGTTTTTCCTCTAGTTACTCTTATTTCACAGGTGACAAGCTGCGCCTCAAATGGGAACGGGAGTCGCCCAAAACCCCTCTGCAGGAAAGGTCGAGAACATGTGCACAAACTTGAACTCTAACCCCGGTAAGAAGTCATAGGAAGGTCTTCATGGAGGAGCTAGGATTTGATCCAGGTCTTAGAGAAACAGGACACCTACAGGAGTGGAGAGGATGAGGCAGGTGCCACGCAGAGCGCCGGGCGGCGAGGAGGGCTGGGCCTCCGTCCCTGTCACGGGCCCTCTGTGTGAACTGGGAGAGCCCTGGCGATCTGCCTGAGCCTGGTTGCCGCATCTTAGAGATGGGAACTCCTGTTTCTATTTATGTCATGGAGCACTTGAAGGAATTAAATAACATAATCAAAAACAACAGCAGCAAAAGTATTCAATGGCCAAAAGTTTCACAGCAGGATAAACCAAATGCAGTTATTGAACAATAAATGATATCTGTTTCTTATGGAATAAAAGTAGTGAGTGGAGAGAAATAGAAATGAGTAACTGGCTGGGGCAGAACACGGTGGCTGAAGAGGGGGTCTGCCCAGCTGGGGGTCGTCAGCACAGCCCAGGATCTCCGGGAAGGCAGCTCGTGACCCCGGCCAGCCTGGGGAGGCTCTCCTCCACTGACCTCCTGCTTGCATTTTGGACAATGACAGAGTCTGCCCACAACTGTTATATAATTATGCCATTTGCACTTTCAAAATCTTCTCCTGAATTAGATTATAAGCACTTAGATCCTACCTTAATATATTTAATACCCTCCAGATAAGTATATATGTAAACAGGCCTTAGCACAATGCTGGGGGCATACAAGGTGTTATTAATAATGAGTATCTAATTTGAGGATAGTAGGTTTCACATGTGGCTTGTGGAAGGGGACCATGGTATCACCACCGCCTGATCACTAAGCAGAATTCTTATGTGTATTCCAGGGAGATCAAAGGGACAAGCAGGCTTATTTGGGTCAGGAGGTAATCAGTGCCTAAGTGATTTCTTAGTAGTTACGTAAGTTCGAGTGGCACTCCGAGGTCTAATTGACTCCACGGCTTGTTGTGCTTTGGGAAGATGGGGGTCAGAATGTGAGAATGTTTTTAGCTTACCTTGAAAATTTCTGTATATTCTCCATTTAAAACAAACAAAAAATCCTACAACTCAGTAGGTCCCTTTAGCTTATTCCTAATGTTCCAGAAGTAGCTTTTATGCGTCCACTAACTCTACGCTCTCTCCAATGTCAAGATGTGTATAGCAGAAATACAGCATCCTAGGAATGGAAGGTCTCTGGGGCGCATCAGAGTTTGCCCTTTTGCTTCGCGGCATCAGTGGGCCTCACGTGTCTAGGAAAGGAGGTCCTCATCCTGTGCCTCCTAGTGTCTCACCGCCCTGAGAAGCCCCTTGCCAGGCATTGAAGGGAGACGCCCTGCCACAGCCCACACCCCCACCCGAGGCCCTGACAGGCAGGAAGAATACCCCTCCCCGCCCGGGAGGAGCAACCTTCCCCACCCGTCTGTGAGGGGCAGCTCATCCAACCTCACCAACCTGCCTGCCACAGCTCGGGCAGCAGAGAATTTTAAAATGAGATGAACAGTTAAATGTATCGCTGAGTCACTACGCTATAACCTATTAAACTATGCAGTGAGGTAGTAATTCTTGCCTCATCCTACTCAGGATTTGTTGAAACTCTAAGAAGTGTCTGTCTACTTTCCAACGTTTTGCACATTAATATGGTTACATCTTTGGCCCTGGGCTTTATATTATGGCAGAGAATTGTCAGTTTTTCTGTCTGCAAATGTCCTGGATATAAATTTATAAACAGAGCCTCCCTCATCTGTGTTTGCTTGTCGGTGCGTATGTTGGTACAACTCCGGCCACTGGTGCCCCTAGTGAGCTACCATCAGCACACACGCGTCTATGTGTATGTGTCCGCACTGAGGAGAGCCGTTTGTGCCTGCCAGACACATGGAAATGGCTTCTCTCCATCAAAGCTCCAGCGGGAAATGTTTTGGAGACGACTTAGCCAAAGAAATAAGCGTCCCCCCCACAAAGTGGGGGTTACCTTCTCTGACTCCTCCAGAGAAACATAGTTGCAGTTTGCGTTTTGTTCCCAGCACATGTTACATAGTCACTATCATATGGCATTGCAACCTCACTCATAATTACAGTATATGCTCACATAGAGCAGGAACTATCATTTTAATTTCCATATTTTCAGAACGTCATGTAGTACTGACCTAATGAACTTTCTTAAATTCACTTACAAGCCTGTACTCATGCAGGACGAGACTGAGTGGACGCTGCAGAACTCACATTCTTATGGGGAGGGAGAGGAAAACAAGAAAACAGAAAACTGAAAAATAAAAATCGATTCAATAAAGAAACAAAAAGTCTGAGACATGAAATGGCAGAGCGGGAAGGCATCTCACTGCAGGTGACCCTTAAGCAGAGAGCTAAGGGGAGAGGGAAAGTTGGAGAAGAGCATCCCAAGAAAAGGTGTGGCATGTGCCAAGGCCCTTATCTGAAACGTGAAAGAAATAATACATGCATAAACTGGAACACACACACTCTTTAGCCTAAGTGCTTTGTATGAAAAATTCGCTCCCACTGCATGGAAGGCAGCCTTGCTAGACAATTTCCTAAGCCTCAGTATTGTTCATCGCCCATGAGCATAGCATCCTTGGGTTTTATTTTTTTTGTGGTTTAATGTGGCCACCTCCTGGTTACAAATCTAAAGCACAGTAAGAAGGACACTGCCAGCAAGTGAGACAGGGTCAGGAACACAGGGGACCCCCGGTGGCAGCTGATGTCAACTGCAGAGAGCCTCCTGGCTGGGCTACAGGAGGCCAAGACCAGCAGATTGTAAGTTGAAAGTAAAATGCAACCATTTTTTTTTTTTTAACGCACACCATCTGGGAGATGGACACGCTTGGAGCTCTGACTTGGGGCGGGGTCAAGGAAAACATACATAACCTAAGCACTTGTACCCCCATAATATGCTGAAATTAAAAAAAGTAAATCCATTTTTAAAAACTGGGCCAGTTTAAAAATTATTTTCCATATCTAGGTTTACAAAGTATTTGAGAGTTTTGTTTAATTATAGAACATACAGTCAGTATAAAGTAGTATTAAATAGTAAAGAAGCACCACAGCTTAGTGGTTGAGATTGTGGGCTTCAGATTTAGCCCTCCTTGATTCAAATCCTAGCCCTATGACCTTCCACACATGTGATCACTTTACCCCACTGTGACTCAGTTTCCCCATGCCTATAAGTGTTCCTTCTCTTTCTCTGTCATTCTCTCCTATGCCCCATTCTCTCTTCTTCCTCTAGCTACCCCTTGATACAGACACATGCAGAGGTCTGGCCCATGGAGTATGAGGGCAAGTTGGTTAACGCTGGGAGACAATTGGAGCAGCGGCCAGATCGCCGTGCACGCTGTTATGATTACAGCTGTCACTGTTAGAATCTTCCTATATTGAGCCAAAATATCTCTCTTTTAAAACTTCTATTGATTGCTCTCAGAGGCACACTTTGATGCAGCGTATGATCTTCAAGTTCTTTCAAGTATTTTTAAGAGTCAACTGTGTCTGAAGCTCCGTGATACTTGTTAAGGACAATTTTATTTCAAGTTCTTTTCCATATTGACAGCCCCATCCAAAGAGCTCTTGGGTTTTAATGCAAGTGTGAGATATTTCCCAGACCATTTTATTTCTACATTTATTCTAAAATGCTTTTACACTCAGTCAGTGCTCATAAGGTTAATACTGGATGATAACATTGTTTGACATAGTTGTTCCTCCCTATGCAGCAAAAATCTTTAGAATATTAACAGAAGATTCGGAAAAGTGGGAGAGAAAAGCCTTTTTGAGCCTCCGCACACAATAGCTGCTGACCTAGAGCCACTTCTTGGGCTCTGAAGCAGCTCAGAAGCCTGGGCCATAGGAAGGGCGTCACTGTGCGCCCTTAATAGTCATCAAGCACATCGCAAAGGCAAGACACTCACTGTTCAGACACCCTTCCAGGCTTTTGCATTGCCTCTTAGCTTCCACAGTGCCCACACCTCACCCGTATGGCCAGCTTGCTTGTTAGAAATACAGTGAGATTTTTGTTCATTCTGTTGGGTTGGACATTTTTGCTTTATTTTCTCTCTTGAGCCATTGTGATATCTACCCTTTAATCTTTAGCTTTTGAATGATTTTATGTTCATGAGTATTTATTATGCTAATCTGTGTGTAACAGTGGTTTGAGTACTTCTTGTAGGGCTGGTCTTGTCTTGGTGAATTCCCTCAGTCTTTGCTTATCTAAGAATGTCTTTATTTCTCCTTCATACATAAAACTTAATTTTGCAAGGTACAAGATTCAAGGCTGGGCATTATTCTGTTTCAGAGGAGTGAGAATGGGGCCCCATCTCTCCTTGCTTCTAAGGTTTCAATTGAGAAGTCTAGTGTTACTCAAATCGGCTTTCTTTTGTATGTAACTTGCTTCTTTCTCCTTACAGCTTGTAGACGGGTCTCTTTTGTTGATATTTTGGTCAGTCTGATGACTATGTGTCCTGGCGTTTTCCTATTTGCATTCTATCTCCCAGGGATCCTTTGAGCTTCTTGTACTTGGATATCTAGCTTTTTAGCAAGACTTGGGAAATTTTCCTTACTTTTGTCTTCAAATAGCTTATCCAACCCTTGCGTTTTTTCTTCCTCCCCTTCCAGAATCCATAACACCCTCAGGTTATATTTCTTCACTATTTAGCTCTAAGAAATAATAGTGATATAGCACATCTTGTATTTTCCTGGATAGAGCTGGAACCCATACTACTAAGTGAAGTATCCCAAGAATGGAAAAACAAGCACCACATATACTCACCAGCAAATTTGTATTAACTGATCAGCACCTAAGTGGACACATAGGAATTACATTTATTGGGTATTAGGCAGGTGGGAGGGGGGAGGGGGGATGGGTATATACATACATAATGAGTGAGATGTGCACCGTCTGAGGGATGGTCACTCTTGAAGCTCAGACTTGAGGAGGGAGAGGGGACAAGGGCATTATATGCAATCTTAAAATTTGTACCCCCATAATATGCTAAAATTAAAAATATAAATAAAATAAAATAAAAATGAAATACAGCAAGAAATCAAGAAGGGAAAAGAATCAAGGAAAATCAAAATCAAACCAAAAAGTCCACATATTTTATGGAAAAATTACTATAAGAGTTTGGTCTGGCACTGGCCCTATGTGGATTTTGTCACTCAACTAATAATATTTGAAATTTTAAAATATTTAAACTCAAAACATAATAATTTATATTTTTATAATGACAAAAATATATTAAAACTTCCTTTGGTTTGAGGAGTCAGAGAAATACAAAATGCATTTTAGAAAAATGTACCATGAAATATAGTTGGGTTATGTGTTTGTAGGCTTATTTTGTTTTTAGGTATCTGAGCCAGGGGTGGGGAACCTGCAACCTTAAAGCCACATGTGGCCTCCTAGGTTCTTAAGTGTGGCCTTTTGACTGAATCCTAATTTTACAGAATAACTCTTTTATGCTTTTGTTGATACATCCTTGTTCATCTTTTATGTTCTTATTTTATTTTTAAAATAAATGTATTTAAAATGCCAAAGAATAAAATAAGTTTCAACAAAATAGTCCTCCCAGCTTGACTGGCATATTTAGAACATTAATAAACCATAAAGACTAAATTGATGCCTGCCATTCTCATGATTCAGTTCTAATTTCTCCCACCTGACTGGCACCACCACTGCATGAGGCTGGTTGGTGAGAGTTTGTGGTGTGGGGTCGAGTACACCAGTCTGCTATCAGCTTTTGACAATGGTGCACTGTGTTTCTGTTTGAACTGGAATTTGTGAAGAGTTGCACAGCTTGGCAGTATTTTTTAATTCTGTCTGCTTAACAGACATCATGTCAATAAAGACTATGAGAAAACTGAAGGAAGAAAATAGATATTTTAATGAAGATTGGGAATTCCAATATTATTTTGTTTCTGCTAAAGATAAGACAATTTGCTTGCTTTGTGATACTACAATATCAATATGAAAGAAATTCAATGCTTATCAGCATTATAAGACTCATAAGGTCCACAAATATTTTAAATTAGAGGGAGAGGTGCAAAATATTGTATTGCACAAAATAAAAGGTGAAAAACAAAAGCAAAGAATTCTTCCAAGCAGCAATGAGACCAAGAAATAATGCCACTGAAGCAATTTATAAAGTAGCTTATAAACTCAGGGGAATAGGGAACCATTCAGTGCTGTAGAAACTGTGAGAGAATGTACCATTGAAGTTGTAGGATGCTTAGACCTGGGTAACATTTACTTTGTATGGGTAACAAAGTACAAACCACTGCCTCTTTCAAGGAGAAACATAACCGGTCGACAGCATGCATTATCCTTCAATCTAATAGAACAACTTCATGTAATACTTCAAAAGGAAAATATATATTATTCAATCACTGTGGAGGAATCAACTGATGCTGCTGACTTGGGACAGATTTATACTTCACTTGGGTCATAACAGAAGACTTTCTTTGCTATGAAAAGTTACTCTTTTTGGGCACTCTTGTGAATAGAACACGGGGAATAGGTATCTTCAACAACTTTCAAGATAAATGGCATTAGGTTGAACTGACTTTGGTAAATTTAGTGAGTGTATGTACAGACAGTGCACCTTCCATGACAGGAAAATATGAAGGGTTTATTGCACAGATAAAAAAATGTATTAACAGATCCAGATGCTCTCATTTGTTTTCATTGTATCTTACATCAGCAAAACCTCTGTGCTAAAGCTACTATTTTAAGTGACACTTTACAACAAGTTATAGGTATTGTTAACTATATTTATGTAAATACAATACAACATTGTCAATTTCATATTGTGCTCAAATTGAAAGACGAGCTAGTCAGTGTGAATTTTCCATATCATTCTAAAGTGTGTTGGCTATCCCAGGGACAGGTGTTAGAAAAATTTTATCTGTGTGAGAACAGACAATTAAATTTTATGAAGAACAGAGTTAGCAATGTGAATTATTGAAAGAGATTTCTATAGGAATGCAGCATTTCTGCCTGACGTCATGTCAAATCAAAACAACCTGAATATTTCTTTGCAAGGTAAAACTAAGTCTATATATGATATGTGGCAAAAAATTCAAGGATTTTAAAAAATGTTATCTTTTTTCAAAACACTTCTTCAAAAAGAAATTTTGGATGAACATTTTCCACAGTTAGCAAATGTCATTGATGAGCAGGATGATATATGTGAATAATTTGAAGAATACACAGTTGTTATAGACATATTAATTGGAAGATACAATGAAAGGTCCACTGACTTTGAAGATCATGACATCACACTCAAATTAGCATTTCAACCACACCTAGTTGATATCACCAAGGCATCTAAAGAACTACAGATGGAATTGAATGAGCTCTCAGTAAATGATAATTTAAAGTTATTGTTTGATGCTAATAATGATCCAATTGAAATACAGAAAAATGCGGTAGAATACTCACTCATGCCTTCAGCAACATGCCTGAAAAATGATTTCTTGCTTTTCAACCACTTATTGCTATGAGTCTACATTCTCCTACCTGACCCAAATCAAGACGCCTTTCAGATCACAGATGACGGACACCATCTAGAGGATCAACTGAAACTGCCAACCTGCATGCTGCGACCAAATATTCAAATGCTTTCCAACAAAAAGAAGACACTACAAAGTCATTAAAAGTTTAGTTAACTTTAAAATTAGTAAATAGTTTTCATTTTTGAAATTATTAGCACATAGTAGTTAGATTTTCACAAAATAATGTACATTTTTAAGTATATCTAATTGAAGTTTCTTGATTGCAGCCTTATTTGATTACAGCTGCATTAATGCAGCTTCCAACATGAAAAGGTTCCCACTCCTGGTCTGAGCTTAAAGGGGTAAATTCCTGAGCCTTCTTAGAAACTTGGCTCTTTAGAAAGTATTATTCCTAGGAAAAAACAGATAGTTTTTTATTATGTGCGTGTATATATACATATACACACATATATGTATCTATGTATTTATTTATTTATTACTACAAATGGTCTGGTCTTCAGGAAACTCATTTATAAAACATACAAAATGTTATAACTTTTTCAATAACATATAAAGTGAATTAAATGTTCTATAAAACTTAAGTTATAAAATATTAACATCTCTGTGGACTAAGATAGCCCATGTATTTGGATATTTCATTCTGAATCCTTTTACAAGCAATAATGCTATAATGTGCTATATGAATCTATTGTTAATTACCTTTATCCACTAGCAATCAGGAAGCAAGGTTGTGAATTTAAGAATCTGAAGCAACAACAACAAAATAAAACTTAAAAAATTCAAGGCATCACCACGTCTTTTATATTTTTAAGTAATATTTGTTAAGTCTGAACAACATGAATGTTCAAGGAATCAAATAATCATGTGTCTAATTTTTTTCAACAACTGTGGGAACGTGTCAATAAAATCTTAAAATACTCTCATATATCTGAGTAAATATATAGATAATGGGAACATTAAAATTTTCACTTTAATTCATTTATATATTTATATCAAATAGAAACACTGTTTATGTATTTTAGATGAAGAAATTACTCTTGAAATCACTGAAAAATAAATAGTTCCCCTTCAGCTATAAGCATACTGAACCCATGTCAATCCAGAATAAATATGCCCTTAATTTGTAAATTATCCTCTCTCTTCTCTTCTCCTCTCCCCTTCACAAACAACGTTTTGTAGTTTTCAATGCACTGATTTCACATTTCTTTTGCTAAATGCATTAAGTTTTTTAGGTTTGATATCATTGTTGTAAATGGAATGGTTGCCTTTATTAAATTTTAGATTGTTTATTGCTAATGTATAAAAATGCAATTGATTTTTGTATATTACTGAATATCCTAAATGCTTGCAGAACTTATTGGTTCTAATAGATTTTTTGTGATTACCTTAGAATTTTATATGTGAAAGATAATATCAGCTGCAAATAGCAATAGTTTTATTTCTCTTTTCTGATCAGGATGACTTTCATTTATAATTATAAAGTAATCTTCCTGCCCCCACCTTGCTTTACAAGTATTAATATATACAATGCATACTTCTACCATCATATTTATAACACTCAATGACACTACTCATTTACACATCTTATTGTAGCAACCCAAGTTGCCTAACACATCATGGACATTCAATAAATATAAATTAGATGATGAATTAATCTATAATGTTTCACTGTTGCATACTGTAAAAATATAATACGTTTTGCATTTTATAGTATATATCAAGTAAACATAAATAACAAATTTATGTTCTTTCTGCAACAAAGGCAGAAAGCCATTTTGCACACTCATGGTTTATGAAAGGCAATTATTTGGCATTTTATTTTACTTTGGAAATGGCAAGAAACAACTTTTCAATTTCATTGGTATAGTGTGTATGCAAACAATAAATAGAAGAAAAAGATAATTCCAGAGTATATCTTAAATTTAGTTACATAAACAAACAACATATGTCAATCATTCCCATAATATAACTATTTTAACATGTAAAATTAATTTTACTAAGAAATTATGAAGAAGACCCCAAAGGCAATCACTGCAACAACAAAAATAAATAAATGGGACCTGATCAAATTAAAAAGTTTCTGCACAGCCAAGGAAACTATCATGATAGCAAACAGACAACCTACAGAATGGGAGAAAATATTCGCATGTTACAGATCCAATAAAGGGCTGATAACTAGAATCTATATAAAAATTAGGAAAATCAGCAAGAAAAAAATCAAACAACCCCATTAAAAAGTGGGCAAAGGGCATGAACAGAAACTTTTCAAAAGAAGACAGAATAATGGCTAACAAACAAATGAAAAAATGCTCAACATCTCTCTAATCATTAGGGAAATGCAAATCAAAACCACAATGATATATCACTTATCCCCAGTGAGAATGGCTTTTATCAAAAAGTCCCAATACAATACATGTTGACATGGATGCAGAGAGAGAGGAACACTCCTACACTGCTGGTGGGACTGCAAACTAGTTCAACCTCTGTGGAAAGCAATATGGAGATACCTTTAAGAGCTACAAGTAGCTGTAAGTAGATCTACCATTTGATCCAGGAATCCAATTACTAGGCATCTACCCAAAGGAAAAAAGCACTCTATAAAAAAGACATCTGCAGTCAGATGTTCATACCAGCACAATTCACAATTGCAAAGATGTGGAATCAACCTGTGTGTCCATCGTTTCATGAGTGGATAAAGAAAATGTCACACACACACACACATATATCAGTCATAAGAAGGAATGTCTTTCACAGCAACTTGGATGGAACTGTGGTCCATTACCCCCTAAGCGAAGGGGAATAAGGAACGGGAACATAAACACATGTTCCCACTGATGAGCTGGAGCTAAATGATGGGTCCACATGGGCACAAAGAGACATAAAGACACTGGAAACTAAGAAGGGGAGAAGGAGAGAGGGATAAGGGATGAAAACTTACCTAGTGTGTACAGTAAACACTATCCAGGAGATGGGCACACTGAATGCCTTTACTTCATCATTTACAGTGTATTCATGTTATAAAAATATTTGTACCCCCTTAATATCATGAAATAAAAAAATAGAAAGAATAAATGAATCAGTTCGGTCAATATCTTAAAGCAACCTTAGATTGGCTCACGTGTTTCAGCTATTTGAAGCTTAGGAGACTCTCCTTGTATAATCCCATTAATACAGTGTTGTATCACAAAAGGGAAAAAAGTCCTAAATATGTGATATTGGAGGTTTGATTTTAATGTCCCCATTATATAATCAAGATCAAATTTAACCACTTTGGTAGCAGCGTGGAGTACAGTCGACAGCCACAGATGAACGCGCACGGCAACTTTAGCCTACAGCCGTGATATGAGTTTTCTAATTTTTCATTTATCAAAATAAAATTGTGAACATTTAAAAATAACATAATGAAAACATATTATGTATACGTTACCTATTCTGATTTACATTACAAGTAAAGCTGCCTGTAAAGTAAAACAAGCTCTCAGTGCTTTCAAGCTTTCCTCATCACACAAGAGCAAACCTGACCGTCATCAGTGCGCAGCGCAGACCACCGTGCAGACTGTGAGTGCCGCTGTGGGTGAGGCTTTGCGGCCAGTGAGCGCCCTACCGAAGTGGTTAAGAGAAGAAAATACTTCTCTGAATTACATATTATCCAGAAGCCCGTGGGTCTCAGCACTTGCAAATAAAAAACTGAAATATCTATCAAATCATTTTTTGACTTGCAATTGTTTAAATAATATTTTTTCCTTATAATTAGATTCCATGTTTTGAGGTTGCTCATTTTTCATTGCTCATGTAAAGTATCTGCTTCACGTAACTTTAATCATTAAGGTTACCTAATCACTCATATTTTTAATGTCACTTCAATGTTGATCAAATAAAAAATTTAAAAAGTTACTGCTATAAAATGATAATACACAATGTGGAAAAATGACCTTCATGTTTATCTAACATTTATGAATACTATATTAACATTGCATCAAAATATAATGTAATGAAAAATAAAACTTATTGAATAGACATTGTCTATGGCTTAACAACCTGAATTTACAGTATAATCATTTTGTTTTCATGTGGAACTTTTTCTCTTACATAAATTTAGTAATAGAATACTTAAAATATTGCTGGAAGTAACGAACTGTTACAATAATCTTTTTATTTTACTCAGAAACCAAGCAAGAAACTGAATTAAGTGCCCAATTCAAAATAATATATGAAATTATAAAAATACCTATATATATTTATATATCTTTACCTTAAGAACCTTAAGGATCATGTTTATAACTATAAAGAGAAAAATTAAGTAATGTAATGGAAGTTAATATTAAAGAAATGTCACTAACAAAAGCAAAAAAGGAGATTTATAATAATAAAATTTTGGATATGTGACACTTGAGACATGATGAGGCCTGATGTTACCCTATAAAACATATAAACTAAAATTATTAATTGCCCTAAAATACTCATTTGAGTTGTGCTTCTTATTTGTTTTTTCTCACCAAGGATTACCAGATACTTTCAGAATAAACTTTTAGATAGGTAAAAATATCAAGAAGGAAAGTCTCATTTTCAAACAGACCTGATGTAAATTGTTATTCTATTTATTATTTACTCCTCTCCTTTAAATCAGATCTGCAGAATAAAACCAAAGCACATTTGAATGAAACAAGCAAACTGGACCTTATGCCTAAGAAATATATAAAAATTGCAGCATGAGCTGATTGGCATTCTTTTAATGAAGAACAAAAATTATTGTAAATTATGTTTTCAGGACAAACATTTAGATCTTACTACAGAATGAGTATTAATACTAATAAGTTACACTTTAAACTGATTTCTCTGTGGCAGAAAATTCTTGCCTAGAATTAATATATGAGCCATGATTATATTTTTATATCTACCATTTAATCACCAAGTTATATAAAGCACCTGTAATATGCCAAGCATTCTAAAGTATTCAGATGAATCAGTCTGGCACAAATGAAAATATAATTTTTATGCTAGACATATTTTTAAGGCCTTAAGAACATCTGATACTCTTAATTGAACTAACTGGATATTTTTTTCAAAGTTCTTACTTAGTTACTCATATATATCTTCTTTGTGTCTCTACACTTAACCTTTTTTTCCGATGTTGTATTTCCATTAAATGTAAACTTAAGGACATTTTATTCATGATGAACCACTTAATGTACAAATACAGGGAGGGGGACTGAATTCTGCAGGTTTCGAGTATAACACTGTGGTCATGAGGTAGGTCCCGCCATTGATGCTCATGCCAGGTGTGCCTCACATGAATGAAGACTGTACTTCCTCATTTGAAATAAGATTGATTCACGCACTAGTTGCTTACTGTGATTGCTAATAAAATTTTAAATGAGAAGAATTAGAGGCAATAAAATGCTCAAGATAACAATGATAAATTTATGGTTTAAAATATAAATAAAAATAGCATAACAAACCTCTCTTTCTTGAAGAGTTCCATATATACTGTATAAACACTATTATTAGAAGTTAGAGCAAATAAATGGCTTTTTGTAAGGGCCTAAAAATTTTTTAAATATGTTTATTGCTTTGCATAATAATGAAAATAATACATTTCATTGTAAGGAAAATTTGAAAACTATAAAAAATAAAAAATGTGGAAAGATAAAGAAGACATTAAAAACATTGAAATCCAAGCATACAGAGTTCTCCAGAGTGATATAGATAGCATAATTATATTTTTATTTCAAAGTGATGTCATATAGCAGATTAAACTTTTAATAGACTTAATTTTAGAATAGTTTCAGATTTGCAGAAAAAAATTATAGATAGTAAAAAGAGTTCCCATATATCCCATATCCAGTTCTCTCTATTATTAACATCTTACATTGGTACGACACGATTGTTACAATTAATGGATCAATGATTGCTGAAGTCCACAGTGTATGCAGATTTCCTTAGTTTTTACTAACTGCCATCCAGGATGCTACCTTACACATAGTGTCATGTCTCCTTAGGCTCCCTTTAGCTATATCATTTTCTCGAATTTCTCTTTTTTGATGACTTGGACAGTTTTGAGGAGCTCTGGTGAGACATTCTATGAGATGTTTCCCTACTAGAACTTGTCTAACGTTTTTCTCATGAGAAGACTGGGGCTGTGCGGTATTGGGAAGAGGACAGGAAGACAAAGGCCCTTTCGTCCCATCCTGCCAAGGGCGTACATTTTCAACATGGTGTGTACCTGTTGGTGTTGACCTTGGTCGCTGGACCAAGGCAGTGTTTCTCAGGTTTCTCCACAGGAAAGGGACTCTTCTCTCCCCTTCCTTGCTGAGCACTTTGAAAGAAGACACTGTGCACAGCCCACGTCGGTGGTGATGGGAGACTCGTGTTCCCCATCTCAGCAGAACGCCCAATGCCCATGCATGTCAGCTACAGCTCCCTGTGTGGGAGGGTTGTCTCTCCTCTTTTACTTATTTGTGTCTGTCAGTGCTCTTGGACATTATTTTCTGCTTTGGTCTATCATCTAATACTACTTTATTGATATTTTTGCTTACATTTTTCTTGTTTTGGCCATTAGGAGCTCTTTTAGGGGAACCCTGTGCTCCTTTGATGTGCCCCAATTGACACGTGTGTGTGTGCACACATGTGTCCATACACATGTGTGTGTTTGTATATTTTCAGCATTTCTTTATTTTCTGGCTCTGAGATGCTCCAGGCCTATCTTGTCTATTTCCTTTCCCAAAGCTAGGATTATTTGGTTATTTTTATTGAAGAATGATATTAGTACTAGTTGTAGTCTTTATTGATTGGGTGTCAGATTCACTTTTCTATTTAGCTTTTTAAAAAAATTACATAAGAATTCCCTTGTTATTTTTTCTCTTAAAGTGTGTTTTTGAAATAATTTTAAAATTTAGTAACCCATTGTATATTTCACTGGAAAAATGATTATTTAAAAATAAAGTAAAATTGATGACTTACTTATGTTTACAATTTTCTCTCTTCTTAATAACATATCACCTTTCTTTTTCTGAGATGAGGCCAGCTTTTATTGTAATAAAACAGATACATTGTGTTTAATATCCATTTTTCTTATTCTATGTGTTAAAAAAGGGATTATTATGTTGGATAGAAATTTGTACTTGTAGGATTTCATGTCAATTGCATAATAGAGCTAGAAAATTTGAATTTTTTATATTTTTTTTTATTTCAGCATATTATGGGGTTACAAATTTTAAGGTTTCAAATAATGCCCTTTCCCCCACTCCCTCCACAAGTCTGAACTTCCAGGGTGACCATCCCCCAGACAGTGCACATCTCACTCATTATGTATGTATATACCCGCCCCCTCACCCCTCCCACCTGCCTAATACCCAATTACTATATTTCCTATGTGTCCACTTAGGTGCTTCTCAGTTAATACCAGTTTGCTGGTGAGTATATGTGGTTTTTGTTTTTCCATTCTTGGGACACTTCACTTAGTAGTATGGGTTCCAGCTCTAACCAGGAAAATACAAGGTGTGCTATATCACCGTTGTTTCTTAGAGCTGAATAGTAATCCATGGTATACATATACCACATTTTATTAATCCACTCATGGACTGATGGGCATCTGGGTTGTTTCCACAGCTTTGCAATTATGAATTGTGCTGCTATGAATACTCAAGTGCAGGTGTCTTTTTTGTAGAGTGCCATTTTGGGTAGATACCCAGTAATGGAATTGCTGGATCAAATGGTAGATTCACTTGTATAGCTTTAAGATATCTCCATATTGCTTTCCAAAGATCTTGAACTAGTTTGCAGTCCCACCAGAAGTGTAGGAGTGTTCCTATCTCTCTGCATCCACGCCAGCATTTATTGTTTAGGGACTTTTTGATAAAGGCCATTCTCACTGGAGTTAAGTGCTATCTCATTGTGGTTTGATTTGCATTTCCCTGATGATTAGAGATGTTGAGCATTTTATCATATGTTTGTTGGCCATTCTTCAGTCTTCTTTAGAAAAGTTTCTGTTCATTTCCTTTGCCCACTTCTTGATAGGGTTTTTGATTTTTTTCTTGCTGTTTTTTGTGAGTTCTAAGTAGATTCTAGTTATCAGCCCCTCATCAGATGTGTAGGATGCAAAAATTTTCTCCCATTCTGTAGGTTGTCTGTTTACTTTCATGACTGTTTCTTTGGCTGTGCAGAAGCTTTTTAGTTTGATCATGTCCCATTTATTTATTTTTGTTGCTGCTGTGATTGCCTATGGGGACTTCTTCATAAACTCTTTGCCTAGGCCGATGTCTAGGAGAGTGTTTCCAACATTTTCCTCTAGAATTCTAATAGTTTCATACCTTAGGTTTAAAGTCTGTTATCCAGCGTGAGTTGATTTTTGTGAAAGGTGAAAGGTGTGGGTCCTGCTTCAGCCTTCTACAAGTGGCTATCCAGTTTTCCCAGCACCATTTATTGAAAAGGGATTCTTTTCCCCAGCATATGCTTTTTTCTGCTTTGTCAAAGATTAGATGGCTATACGAGGATGGAATTATATCAGGATTCTCAGATCTGTTCCACTGGTCAATATTTCTGTTTCTGTGCCAATAACAGATTGATTTAATTACTACAGCTTTGTAGTATAGTTTGATATCTGGCATATTAATACCTCCCATTTTGTTTTTATTGCCTAGAATTGCTTTTGATATGCGGGGTCTTCTCTGGTTCCAAATGAAGCGTAAAATAATTTTTCTATATCTGTGAAGAATGATGATGGGATTTTAATAGGTATTGCATTGAATCAGTAGATTAATTTGGGTAGTATAGATATTTTAATGATGTTGAGTCTGCCGACACATGAGCATGGAATAGACTTCCATCTGTTTACATCCTCTGCTATTTCTTTCCTCAATGTTTCATAGTTCTCCCTGAAGAGGTCTTTTACCTCCTTGGTTAAGTATATTCCTAGGTACTTTATTTTCTTTGTTGCTATTGTGAAGGGTATTGAGTCTTTGATTTGGTTCTCAATTTGATTGTTGTTATCGTATATGAATGCCTCTGATATCTGTGTATTGATTTTGTATCTTGAGACTTTACTAAATTCATTTATCAGTTCCAGGAGTTTCTTGGTTGAATCTTTGGTGTTTTCTAAATATAACATCATATCATCAGCAAACAGTGAAAGTTTGATCTCTTCTGCCCGAATTTTGATACTTTTAATTCCACTTTCCTGTCTGATTGCTGTAGCCAGGACTTCCAGCACTATGTTGAATAGAAGTGGAGATAGTGGGCAGCCTTGTCTGGTTCCAGTTCTAAGTGGGAATGCTTTCAGTTTTTTCCCCATTCAGTATGATGTTGGCTATGGGTCTGTCATATATGGCTTGTATCATTTTTAGGTATGTCTCTTCTATGCCTATTTTATTAAGTGTTCGTATCATGAAAGGGTGTTGAACTTTGTCAAAAGCTTTTTCTGCATCTATTGAAAGAATCATGTGGTCTTTGGTTTTGGTTCTGTTTATGTGGTGAATTGCATTTATAGATTTACGTATGTTGAACCATCCCTGCATCCCTGGGATGAAGCCCACTTGGTCGCGATGGATTATTTTTTTGATAAGCGTCTGGATTCGGTTAGCTAGGATTTTGTTGAAAATTTTTGCATCTATATTCATAAGGTATATTGGTCTGTACGTTTCTTTTTTTGTTGCATCCTTTCCTGGTTTTGGTATCAGAGTAATATTTGCTTCATAAAATGTGTCAGGGTGATTTCCATTCTTCTCAAGGTTGTGGAATAATTTCTGCAAGATAGGCACCAGTTCTCTGTAAGTGTGGTAAAATTCGAGTGTGAAACCGTCTGGACCGGGACTTTTCTTTTTAGAGAGATTTTTAATTGCTGTTTCTATTTAGGTTCTTGATATTGGTCTGTTCAGGAATTCTATTTCTTCCTGGTTGAGCCTAGGGAGGCTGTGTGTTTCTAGAAATTTGTCCATTTCCTCCACATTTTCCAGTTTATGTGCATAGAGGTTTTTCTAGTATTCATAAATTATATCTTGTATCTCCTTGGGATCAGTTGTGATATATCCTTTTTTGTTCCTGATGGAGCTTATTAGAGATTTCTCTTTTCCGCTTTTTGTTAGTCTAGCCAAAGGGCTGTCAATTTTGTTTATTTTTTCAAAGAACCAAATTTTTGTTTTATTAATCTCCTGTATAGCTTCCCTGTTTTCAATTTTGTTTAGTTCTGATTTTATCTTGTTAATTTCACTTCTGCTGGGTTTGGGGTTGGTCTGTTCTTCTTTTTCCAGCTCTTTGAGTTGTTTCATTAGATTGTCTATTTGTGATCTTTTTGACTTTGGGTTGTAGGCATTTATGGAGATAAACTTTCCTCTCAGTAGTGCTTTAGCTGTGTCCCAGAGGGTTTGATAACTTGTCTCTCCATTGTCATTTTGTTCAAAGAATTTTTTAATTTCTATCTTGATTTCTTCATTTATGAAGTAATCATTTAGTAGGAGGTTGTTTAATTTCCACATTCTTGTGTAGAAATGTGAGTGTGTGTTAGGGTTGATTTCTACTTTTATTCCACTGTGATCTGAGAAGATACATGGTATGATCTCTACTTTTTTAAATTTATTGATGTTTACTTTGTGTCCTAGGATATGGTCAATCTTAGAGAATGTCCTATGAACTGATGAGAAGAACGTATAATCAGTGGATTTGGGGTAGAATGTTCTGTAAATGTCAGTCAGACCCAATTGTTCCAGAGTTTTGTTTAAGTCCATTATTTCTTTATTAATTTTCTGTTTGGAGGATCTGTCCTGTGGGGTGTTGAATCTCCAGTGATTATGGAGTTGCTATTAATCAATTTTCTTAGATCCAGTAAGGTTTGCTTTATGAATCTGGGTGCACCTACGTTGGGTGCATATATATTTAAAATTGTTATCTCTTCTTGTTGAACTGTGCCCTTCACCATTATATAATGACCATCTGTGTCTTTCAGTACTTTTGTTGGTTTAAAAACTAAATCATCTAAGATTAGAACTGCCACACCAGCCTTCTTTTGGCTTCCACTTGCTTGGAATACTAATCTCCACCCCTTTACTTTTAGTCTATACATCCTTGCAAGTTAGATGTGTTTCCTGAAGACAGCAGATACTTGGCCTGTATTTTCTTATCCATTCATCCAGCCTATGTCTCTTGAGTGGAGAGTTTAAGCCATTCACATTTATTGAGAGAACTGATAGGTGAGGCAGATTACTGTTCATTCTGTTTGGTTGAATGTTGTTGCTTTGATTTCTGTCTTGAGCCATTGTAATATCTGGCCTTTAATCTTTAGGTTTTGTTTGCTTTTATACTCATGAGTTTTTATTAAGTTGTTCCATGCATAACACTGTTTCGAGTACTTCTTGTAGGGCTGGTCTTGTCTTGGTGAATTCTCTGAGACTTTGCTTATCTGAGAATGTTTTAATTTCTCCTTAATATATAAAGCTTAGTTTTGCAGGGTGCAAGATTCTAGGCTGGGCATTATTTTGTTTCAAAAGAGTGAGAATGGGGCCCCAGTCTCTCCTTGCTTGTATTGTTTCCGTTGAGAAATCTGGCGTTATTCGGATCGATTTTCCTTTGTATGTAACTTGCTTCTTTCGCCTTACAACTTGTAAGAGGGTCTCTTTTATTGATATTTTGGTCAGTCTGATGACTACATGCCGTGGTGTTTTCCTATTTGCATTGTATCTCCCAGGAGTCCTTTTGGCCTCTTGTATTTCTAATTCTAAGTTACCGATTAGACCTGAGAAATTTTCCTCAATTCTTTCTTCAAATAGCTTATCTAACCCTTGGGTTTTTTCTTCCTCCTTCTCTGGAATGCAGTGGACCTGCAGGTTATCTTTCTTTGTGTAATCCCACAATTCTTGTAAGCTTTGCTCATGTCTCTTATTTTTCTGCTCTAACTCCGTGATTAACTTATTTGATCTGAAGGTTTTGTCCTCAATCTCTGAGATTCTTTCTTTTGTTTGGTCCACCCTATTTCTGAGGCTTTTCACTGTGTTTTGTATTTCACTGAATAGATTCTTCATTTCCAGGATATTGGATTGATTCTTCTTCGAGATCTTGATTTCCTTGGTAAATATTTGTTCCAATTTCTGTATCTTCTTTGTAGTTTCCTTGTGTTTGTTATCCATTTTTTCTTGCATATCATTGAGCTTTCTTACAATCCAATTTTGGAATTCTTCTTTTGTCATTTTAGTGTTTTGGGTTTGTTCTGTCTCCATTTCTTGAGAGCTGGTGTATCTCCTAGGGGGAGCGTTTTCGGTTTGATTTTTTGAATTTCCCTATATTTTCTGCTGGGTTTTCCCCATCTGGATCAATTGATGGTGCTCAGGCGTCCTCTCTTCTGTAGTTTCTTCTGTAGTTTCTTGATCATCCACTGGGGGAGCGCTTACACCACACTTGGAAGGTTCCCCTGATGGGGGGGCGTTGCTTGTGGGGCCTAACCCTGACGGGGGTTGGGGGGGGGAGCAGATCCAGCCTCAGTTTTTTATTCAACTGGGTGACCTAAGCTGTTCTGGGAAGCCAAGTCTTTTATACTGCGTGCTTATGCACTACACAGGCCTAGCGGATTCTCCCTAGATCTGGGGGAGAGTGGGTTTTCTTGTCTCTCCCCGCCTACAGGGGTGGAGCCCACCACTTTCGGCAGGAGAGATGCAGGCTAGGGGGACGAAGTAGCTCCCCAGTCTGCCCTGCACCCCAGTGCCCCAGTGGCTGTAGCTCTCGTTGGCGCTAGTTCTCTCAGCAGTTCACTGATCGAGCCAAAATTTGTATTTTTAAAGCAATTACATCAAGTAAAATTTCTTCAGGATAACTTTTACCTTTTATCCAATATACCATTGTGAATAATTTGTAGAGAGTCAAAAAAGAAGAATAACCATTTTAAAGAGGACGTTTGAAAAAGATAACTTTTCTGGAAAAAATGGGGATATCAAAAAATAAAATAAATTATAATTGATAAGAATAAAAGAATAAATGTTTGAGATTTTGTCATAAGCAAAATAAGAACAAAATAGTACCACAACTACCTAATCTAAATAAGTCTTCTGCAATGACACAGAGCTTGCTACAATTTGATTCAAGGGTTTTGTCATCTCCTGAACCATGCTGATTTCATTGTATCCTTTGTATATTACATTGGTCTAGACCACCATTACTAAACTCAGATTCTGTGGCTGATTTAGTCACTTGGTCAGACTTACCCAATGTTATTTCTTCTTGTCTTTCTTAATAATTTAAAACATTTCTAGCTATGTTGGAGCACAGTCACTGGTGAAAACACTTATTTTAGAGGAAAGAGGGTGCCTCTTGATAAAGGATGACAGTAAAATTAGTAAAAATGGCAGAACAAAATAAGAATTTTGAGTTGGTCAGTTTTGCTGCTTCTGCAAAGCCAAAAGGGGAAAAGAGACAAATACAATCCATAGGTACCTGACATATAAGCAGAACTGAAAAAAATATATTTCTGCCAATACATGTGCACATTGCACATACCCTAGAATATAACTGGCTATAATAAGAGGCCTTGAAGGTACAGAGTATTAAAACCTGTTTGATTAAAACCGTCTATTAAAGGTCCTCTGTTGGGTGTTTGAAGAATTCTACCTCAGAAACAACAGTATTTTTAATGGCTTCAAGGTGACTATATTTTAAGAAAGGAAGGATTGGACAGAGTATAGAAAACAACAAAATGAGCAACCACGTTCCAATTTACAAACTGTGCCTGGCACTTGTGTTCCTACTCAAGGAGGAATGGCAGGGGCTAGATCCACCCTGCAATTTAAAACTGCCCAATAAAAGAGGAGATACAACTCAATAGCACTAACATATTGAATGACAGTCAAAAGACAGGGACCCCTAAAAAAGAGAAATCAAAGAATTGAGTACCATGATTTCCCCAGCTCATAGCCTGATAAAGTTTACAGACCTCGTATAGAGATGGAGAGTCCAGTCAGAGCCTACCAATCTCCCCGAAAAGAGGCTCTGGGAGCCTAGAGATCCCAAAATGCCAGGAGTCTACAAGACAGAGTCCTAGCTGCTTACAACTCTGAAGGTCTTCAAAGAATCCCTCAAACTATTCATTTGAATCATGGTAAACACATGCATGTGAGGAAACTATCTAAGGCTGAGGAAAGAAATAGCAAAAAGGATAAAGAACTGCACATGTACCTCACACAAAGCTGGGCATAACCTTATCCACAAAATTGGGAGGAAGAAAACCTTATGATTTTGTAGAGACCCCGTCTCTACAAAAAATAGAAAATTAACCAAGTGTGCTGCAACAAGCCTCTAGTCCCAGCTATTCGGGAGGCTGAGACAGAAGGATCGTTTTAGCTCAGGGGTTGGAGGTTTCAATGAGCTACGATGATGCCACTGCACTCTAGCCCAGGCAAAAGAGCAAGACCCTGTCTAAGAAAAAAAAAAAGCAAAGAAAAGAAAAGAAGAGAAAAGAAAAGACAGCTACATAAATGTGTAATCTTAAATCTGTTTTGATGTAAACACAATGTATAAAGAAGTAATATGTGTGAAAATAACACTAAGGAAGGGAGAAAACGAAGCTATAGTGAAAAGTTTCTGTGTACTCTCAAAATTAAGAAGATATTATTAATCTAAACCAGATTGTAATAAATTATTACTTGTAATCCCCAAGACAGCCACTATGAAAAATCTCTCAAAATACATATTAAAAGAAATGATAAGGACATTTAAATTATATCATAGAAAATATCTATTGAAACAAGAAAGCAGCAATAGATATATACAGACAAAAAAAGGCATAAGACATATGGGAAACAAATAGGAAAATGGCAAACATAAATCCTATTGTATTGATAATCACATTAATGGTAAATCCTTTAAGCATTCCAATTATTATAAAAAGCAGATACTGGTGAAATGGATAAAAAATCATGATTCAACTATATGCTGTCTATAATAGATACATTTTATATTCAAATACAGAAATAGTTTGTAGGTAAACAGATGGAAAAAAGTTATGCAATGCAAACGGTCATCGAAAGAGAGCTGGAGTGGCTATACTAATATCACACAAAATAAATTTTAGGACAAAATTTGCCACTGCACATGTAAAGAAAAATATTTATAATGATAAAATAGTCAAACTGACAAGAAGCTCAAACAATTGTAACATATATGCACTTAAGAAAGCCCCGAAATACATGAAGCCAAAATTTATAGAACTGAAAGGAAAATAGGCAATTCACAATAATAGCTGACTTCAATACCTCATTTGCAATGATGTATAGAAAAAGCAGACAGAAGATTAGTAAGCAAATTGAAGACTTACACAATTCTATAAATCAACTAGACCTAACAGAAATCTATAGAACACCTTACTCGAGAACAGCAGAATACACATTCTTCTCAAGTATACACAATACATTTACCATGATATACCATATGTTAGGTCATAAAACAAGTCCAGATAAATTTAAAATGACTGTGTTGTGGTCTCCGACCATAATGTAAATAAATTAAAAATCAATGACAGAATGAATAATTGCCATGTTCACAAATATATGAACATTAAATATCAAACCTAAATAACCAATAAGTTAGAGAGAAATCACAAAGAAAATTACAAAATACCTAGAAATGAATGAGAACAAAGTCACGAAATACCAAAACTTAAGGGATAGCATAGTTTTAAACATTTATACAATAAAAGAAGAAAGATCTAAAAGAAATAACCTAACTTTCCACCTTCCACAAAAATAAGAAGTAAACACAAAACAAGCAGAAGGAAAGAGCAAAAGAAAGATTAGGGTGAAATAAATGAAATAAATAGTAGATAAACAATTGAGAAAGTTAAAACCAAAATGTAGTATTTTGGAGAGAACAAAATGGCAAGCCTTGAGTAAGACTGATAAAGAAAAAAGGAGAGAAAACTCAAATTACTAAAATCAGGAATGAAAAAGGGAACATTACTATAAACTTTCCAAACATAAAAAAAATATTATACGGGAATACTATGCACAATTGTATGCCAAGAAATTAGATAATCAAATGAAATAGATAAATATATCAAAAGACACAAACTTCTTAAATTGATTCTGGAAGAACTAGGCAATATTAACAGACTTATGACAAAAAAGATATTGAATTAGTAATTTAAAATTTTTTCAGCCAGGTGTGGTGGCTCACCTGCGGTGCCTGTAATCTAGCACTGTGAGAGGCCTGGGGGGGGGGGGGATTGCTCAAGGCCAGGAGCCTGAGCAAGAGCGAGACCCCATCTCCACTATAAATAGAAAGAAATTAACTGGCCAACTAAAAATATATAGAAAAAATTAGCCAGGCATTGTGGCGCATGCCTGTAGTCCCAGCTACTCGGGAGGCTGAGGCAGGAGGATCGCTTGAGCCCAGGAGTTGAAGGTTGCTGTGAGCTAGGCTGATGGCATGGCATTCTAGCAGGGGCAACAAAGTGAGACTCTGTCTCAAAAAAAAAACAAAAAAAAAACACTTTTTCATGAACAAAAACCCAAGACTAAATGGCTTTTTGGTGAATTCCACCAAAGGGTTAGAAAGTAATTAAAACCAATCTTTTAAATTAACTTTCACAAACAGAAGTGAAGTTAATTCTTCCTAATTCTTCTATATGGCCAATATTAAGATAACATCAAACCCAGAAAAAGATATCACAAGAAAAAAAATAGACTAATATCCTAATAGCCCTCATAAATACAGACACAGAAATCCTCAACAACTACCAGCAAACTGAATTCAGCAGCATATTCTAAGGATTATACACAATGTTCAAATTAGATTTATTCCAGAAACTCAAGGTTGGTTCAACATATGAAAAATAAATCAATGTAATGTATCTTAATGGCCTGAATAAAGAGGAAGAGGATATAATCATCTCAACAGACACGGAGAAAATGTTCGAAAAAAGCCAACATCCTCTCATGATAAAACCATCAACAAAACAGAAATAGAATGAAATTTCCCCAATCCGATCAAAGGTATCTAAGAAAAGCCCAGCTAACCTTATACTTCATGGTGAAAACTGGATGTTTCCCCCCCACTTTCAGGAAGAAGACGTGAATAGCTGCACTTGCTACCTCTATTCCACATTGCACCACAGGTTGTAGCCAGACAAATTAGGCAGAAAAATAAATAAAGGTCATCTAAATTGAAAAGGAATAAGTGAAACTATCTGTATCTGTAGGTGACCTTACTCTGCAGATAGAAAACCCGGAAACATCCCAAACACAAGCTTTCCGGGCTGGTGACCAGTCGGGCACACGCAGGGCCCCTCCCCGCGAGCCCTGCAGGCGGAGCAAGGCGTGGCTCCGGGCGGGGCGCGGCGGGACGGAGCCTGCGGGTCGGCGCGGCCCTGCCCCGGAGCCTGCGGGTCGGCGCGGAACCTGCCCCGGAGCCTGCGGGTCGGCGCGGCCCTGCCCCGGAGCCTGCGGGTCGGCGCGGAACCTGCCCCGGAGCCTGCGGGTCGGCGCGGGCCCTGCCCCGGAGCCTGCGGGTCGGCGCGGCCCCTGCCCCGGAGCCTGCGGGACGGCGCGGCCCCTGCCCCGGAGCCTGCGGGTCGGCGCGGCCCCTGTCCCGGAGCCTGCGGGTCGGCGCGGCCCTGCCCAGGAGCCTGCGGGTCGGCGCGGCCCCTGTCCCGGAGCCTGCGGGTCGGCGCGGCCCGGCCCCGGAGCCTGCGGGTCGGCGCGGGCCCTGGCCCGGAGCCTGCGGGTCGGCGCGGCCCTGCCCAGGAGCCTGCGGGACGGCGGGCCCTGCCCCTGGCCGGCGGGAAGCACGAGGCCCCCAGCTTGCCCCGGCGACTGGGGCGAGCCGCTTTCGGTGCGGGGACGCGCCACCCGGCCGCTCTCTGAGCCTTAGCAGCCCGGCTGCCGAGGGTCCGAGCCTGACGTCCGCTGCTGCCGACCTGCAAGTGGTAAACCCGCTCCGTGGGACCCGTGTGAGGCGCGTGCGCTGTCCCGCCGAGCTCGGGCGGCGGCGCAGCTGCAGCCCGCAGGCGCGGGCAGAAGTGTGCGGACTCCTGTTCCCGGTGACTGGCAGGCGGCCTGGGGGCGTCGTGGGGGTGCTCCACGCGGCGGTGACCTCCCTTGGGATTGGTAATTGGTTGGCCTGTTTCACACCTAGATCGATATATCAAAATCCGCTGTACTTCTGTATACTGTCACTGAGCAAATGGAAAATGAAATTAAGAAAACTATTCTGCTTAATGGAATCAAAAAATAAAAAATTAGAAGTAGATTTAGTAAAACATTGCAACGCTTATAAACTGAAAACTGCAAAACACTGTTGAAAGAAATCAAAGATCTGCATAAATGGAAAGACATCTCATGTTCATGTCTCGGAAGGTTTAATGTAGTTGAGAGGACAATACTGCTGTAGTCAATAGTGCAATATTATATACTTGGAATTTGCTAAGAGAGTAGATCTTAAATGTTCTCACCACACACACGCACAAATGGTAGTTATGTGAGGTGATGGACAGCTTAATTGTGGTAATCGGTTCACAGTGTGTAGGTGTATCAAAGCATCACATTTTAAACCTTAAATATATATAATTTTTATCAGTCAAAAGCTGGAAAAAAAACAATGTCTATCAAAATTCCAGCTCCATTTTTCCCTAAATTAATAAGCTGACCCTAAAATGTATATGAAATCCAAATATTACTAGGCATGCTAAGAAACAGGAAAATAAACCACATAGTGAATATAAAAATCAGTCAATCCAAGGTGACACAGAAGTAACATAGATGAATTTCTAAATGAGGATATTAAAACAGTTATTATAACTGCAATTCATATGTTAAGAAGCTAGAGGAGTATAAATAAAAGAAATAAGCTACTTTATGTTGTCTCCCTCCTGTGAGGATTCATACTGAGTGTATCCACCCCTGGTAATGAAAATTCCTGGGTGCAGTATTTCTGCCTACAACCAATAACAGCAGAATATATATATTTTAAGGGCACATGAAACATTTAGCAAGAAAACCTTAATATGGATCATCAACAAATCTCAACACATTTAAAAAGATTCATAAATATAAATAAGTCATAACACCTTTTAAAGGATTCAAACCACAGGAAGTATTTTCTCTGACCATGACATAATTAAATTACAAATCATTAACAAAAAGCATTTTTCAAATATCCCCAAATGTTTGAAAGCTGAATAACACAATTCTAGATAAACGATGAGACAAAGAAGAAATTAAAAAGAAATTAGGAAATATGTTGAACTAAATAGAAATGAAAATCTAGCATATTAAAATTTGCTGGATGTAGCTAAAGCAGTAATTGGGGGAAAGATCATACAGCATTACCACTAATAGCAACAAATAAACAAGTTTTCAAGCCAATAATAATCTCAGCCTTTACCCTAAAACAAAACAAAAACAAACAATCAAAAAACAATGACCAAATGGATTCCAAAAGCTAATAATAATAATGATAGTAGTAGTAATAGAAATCAATTTAAAAACACAGAAAAAGAAGTAAGGAAAAAATTAATGTAGCCAAAGCTATTTCTTAGAAAGTTAATAAAACTGATAAACTTGTAGCCTGACTAAACAGGAAAAAAGAGAGAAGACACAAATTACCAATACGGTGACTGATAAAATTGACATCACTACAGATTCTAGAGATATTAAAAGCATAATAAAAGAATATTATGGACACCTTTTTGTCAATAAATTGGACAACTTAGATGACAAATTTTTTCAGGACACAATTAGCAAGGCTCATTAAAAAGACGTAGATAACCTGAGCATCCCTACTTCAATTAAGGAAATTGAATATGCAGCTTAAAACTTCCCACAAATAAACCTATATGCCCATATCATTTCACTGAGGAATTCTACCAATTACCATGTTTCCCCGAAAATAAGACAGGGTCTTATATTTATTCCTCAAGAAGGCACCCTAGGACTTATTTTCAGGGTATGTGTTATTTTTTTAAAGTACAGTACAACCATCTACATTTATTCGAATACAGTTAAGTTGTCTTCTTCTGGAACATCATAACTCTCCAAACCCTAAATTCTATCCTGAATTTCTTGTGACTCTATTTCCTTTAGAACCATTGGCCCCAATCTCTCATGTCAAACAAAGAGCTCTCAAGGGGCAGATGAGAAGGGCTGCTTGTCTTCTTTCCCGCTCTGTGACGAAATGCATGGGTTGTACTGATACGCTGCGTAGCCATGCCCATCACTAGGTCTTATTTTCGGGGTAGGGCTTATATTGCACAAATGCTTAGAAATCCTGCTAGGGCTTATTTTATTAAGGGCAGGTCTTATTTTCTGGGAAACACAGTATATAAGAAAGAAATAGTACCATATCCACACAAACTCCTGTAGAAAATCAAAGAGGGGAAAATAATTCCCTGCTCATTCAGTGAGGCCACCAATACTTCCATATAAAATCCAGACAAAGACATGACAAGAAGGCTACAGATCAATGTCCCTTGTGACCATGGATACAACAATTCTTAACAAAATTTTAATGAATCTAATCCAACAATATATAGAAAGGATAATAAGAATGCAAGGCTGATAATAAATTAATATAATTCACCATATTAGCAGACTAAAGAAAAAGATCATCACAAAAGACAAAGAAAATGGCATTTCTCTTCAAGACTTACAGAAATACAGTGGTCAAGGTGAGATATCAAAAAATAGACAAAGAGATCAAGAGAACAGAGTACTGTAGAAGTACATTCACATATTTGTGATCAATTAATTTTTGACAAAAGTGCAATGGCAAGTTTTTAAACACATAGTTTTTAAACAAATGGCTCAATTTTTAATACAAATATATATAGTTTTAAATTTTTCAATCTGTACATTACAACATAAACAAAAAATAATATATAGATCATACCCAAATTTCAAACCTTAAAAACAGAAATTTCTGGAAGAAATTACAGGACAAAAATCTTTGGATCTTGAGGTTAGGCAAAGATTTTTTTACATATGACATCAAAATCATAAATAAAAGAAAAATAATAAATTTGGTGTCATTAAAGCAATGAATCTCTTAGCTTCAAAATGCAGTATTAGCATAATGAAAGACAAACCACAGACTGGAAGAAAGAATTATCAAATCACATTATGATAAAGGGCTTACATTCAAAATATGCAAAGAACTGTATACACTCAATAATAAGAAAACAAGAAATATAACTTAAAAAAATGAACAAAGTACTTTAATAGATCCATCACACAAAAGATACATGGACTGCAAAATACATATGAAAGTGTGTTTAAAAGCATTTATCATTGGGGAAGGCAAGCTAAAACTATAATGAGGTACCACTTCACACCCACTAGGGTGTCAAAAATCATGGTGTCACTATACAACATGTTAGCAAGGATGTGGGGAAACACAAGCTGTTGGTGGGAATGTAAAATGATACCACCACTTTGAAAGGAAATATAAAAATTTCTTAAAATGTTAAACATACACCTGCCATATAACTGAGGCATTCTACTGAGGCACTTATGCAAGAGAAATTAAAGTGTGTAGCTAAGCAAAGGCTATAGGCAAATGTTCATAGCTAATTAATCTGTAATTACCAAAAACTGAACCCAATCCAAATGTCCAACAGCTGAATAGGTAAATAAATTGTTGTCTATCCATACAATAGAATACTACTCAGCAATAAGAAGGGATAATTCATTGACTAGGCAGCCACATGATTATTCTCAAAATAATTGTGTTTGGTTAAAGAGGTCAGACAAAAAAAGAATACATACTGTATTCTCTACATAATAAAATTCTAAAATAATGCAAATTTATCCACAGTGACATAGTTACCTGGGAGTGGGGAGGGTTGGGAGAGACACCAGGGAGGGATTACCAAAGGACAGGGACATCCTTTTGGGAAAGGTGATGTGATGTTCATACTCTTCAACATGGAGGTGGTTTCACAGGTGCAGGCATCCCAAAAACTATCCAACTGTGCATTTGAAACACGTGCAGTTTATCATATGCCAACTAAACCTAATAAACTTGTTTAAAAATTCTATTTAAAAAGACTTTTGGCTCAAATTATTTGTTCAGTGGAATAACCAAAAACTACTGCAGTGAAAGACTACTCCTGAGGTAACATTTTGCCTGTGAAATTCCATGCGAGGCCTGCCTTAGCCTGGGATTCCTCCTGTTACTTTATACTCTGGTAACAAAATGGAGAGGGCAGGACAGCACCAGAAACCAGATGTCCATGTCGTTTTCCTGCTAACGAGACCTATAGCTTTGGCACAGAACGCATTCCATCTTGATCTCAGGTTTTTAATCTAAAAAACAAAGACATTGATGTGAATGTTCTATGATTTGTCTCTTGTCAGGTATTAATCACTGAAGTTAGCTAAAATCCCGTTTCTAAAACAAATAACAGTCGTGTCCTTAGAGATTCTCACTGGGATCAAGTAATTTCATTATTTTTCTACCATATATTCTCTGTAATTTAAGTAACAGCGAATGTCTTTGCTGTGTTCTTCTATATGGTAGTCTGCTTGCAGTACAATTTTTTTTTAGTGCCATTAAACTGCATCTTTAAAACAGCATTGATTTAGATGATCTCTTGCTCCTACTATCCATTTATTTAGATGATCTCTTGCTCCTACTATCTGAAATGCACACAGCCCAGGACGGACTCCCATAGTACAGCTTCTCCTTAAGGATAGATCATTTTTTCCAGTGGGATAAATTTGTTGTCAAGATGCCCCAACAAAATAACTTAATACTTCAGCATAGACTTTTACAAAGAATTTTGCACAACTAGATTTTACTCTCATCATCTATGAAACACATAGTGCATGACATATCAGTAATCTCTAAAATATGTAAAATCAGAAAATTGGCATTGTCGATGTTATCATTTGGTTTTATGTTGCCTCTTTTGCCTCATTTACTTGCTCAGTTAAGATATTAGTGTGGTATTTTTTTAATGTCTCACAACAAATGCTAATGAATTGTTTATCATTTTGTCATCAGAAAACTCTGCCTGAGGCAAGATCTGAGGCCGTCTCCACGGCCAGGTGGAATTAGGACAGGTGACAGTAAGTTATCACAGTCGGCTGCAGCTCTTCTGCAGGATACTGTGACTGTCAGCGCAGACGGACACAGCTGCACATACCTGGTGTGCAGGTATTGATCTAGAAAATGTATTCTTTCTCTTACTCATCGACAAGGAAAGTCGGAAGCAATTTGTACTAACGGGAAAGGGCCATGGAACGGGAGGTCTGTGCTAAGTCCCTTGCTCTCCCCTGGATCATCTGAAATTCAGAAAAATATCTCCTTGGTTCATTCTCCTTGGTATTAATGGCATCATGTTTATGGGACTATGACAAGTATCTGAGATGTCTCGGAAAGACTCATGTTACCTAGACCCTGGGGAATAAACCCTGCAAAGACTCAGGGGCCACATTAATAAAATTCTAAGGATCTTGTAAGCTGGGCCTGCCTTTTTTTTTTCTGTATTATGTATTTATTGCTGTATAACAAATTAATCATAAAACGTAAATGCTATCTCACAGCCTACGTGTCAGGGGTTTGGGAGCGGCTTGCCTATCTGGGGAAGGTTCAGGGTGTCCCTGAAGGTTGCAGTGTAGCTCTCGGCTGAGGCATCTGTCAGCTCAAGGCCCACCTGGGCTAGGATTTGCTTTCAAGCACGGTCCCACGGCTATGGGCTGGAGGCCTCCATTCCTCACCATACAGACGGGCCTCTCCACTGTCTTCCCGAATGACGAGGGGGCTGGCTTTCTTCTCCCCAGGGCTGCTGGAAGTAAAGTTCTAAAGAACACGACTTAAAAATTGGCTTTCAAGGAAATTGATTTTGATTCTTTTTACTCCAATTGGAGTATCTCACAGGAGATATATATTTGTCACCCATGATGTTTTCAGGAGCATGGGGCTAGTTTGGAAGGGGGGAAATGTCTAAATTTCATTCCCTATATATCTACTTTGAGCAAAATCTATGATTACTGGAAAAGTATTTCATAATCAACTGGATAATGTGAAACATTTGACTATAGAGCTTAATTGCTAATAATTATTTGGTCTTTTAAAGTTGATTTTCATAGAAATTATTTTAGTTCAGCAATAACAGGGAACTTTTTCCTTTATAGTTTTAAATTTTTTTACAACTTTATTTTTCTGCCATCCCTAACCCTACATGCCCTTCAAGACCCAGCCTGAAGGCCATCTTCCCCACAAAACCATTAGGGAATCCTCAAGTGGACCTGTTTTCTCTGTCTGCTGTGAGCTCTTCTGGCCTTTTATGTGCAACTCGTTTTAACTCCATCCATTTCTCTAACATATGCTAGATATTGAAATAAATCACCTTCTTTTGGCTACCAGGCTATATGCCATTGGAGAGCAGCAGCCCTCTGACTGTTCAGTCTGGGGAGTTCCTTCCACAGTCCAACCAAATTGCCTTCAATCGTAAATGACTGGGGGTCAGATGGCCTAGGTAGAACTCACATACTGACGGGGGTGTGTCACCAGAAGACGCAGCCTATTTCAAAAGGACCAGACTGTTTTGCAAATCCACTTGATTATGGGAGTGCTGGTCTGATTGTCTGTACCAAGGGAGATGACAAGGAAGGGAAGGAAATTTTCTGTCTCTCAAGGACCCAGCAGGCTGAGCACTGAATCCTCGCAACATCCTTAATAGACAAGTCCTTCATTGCATTTTGCAGAGCTGGAAATCTAATTCAGAACCGCCAAGTAGCTTAGAGTGAGATTACCCAGTGGCTGAGCCAGAATTTAAAAGAAGTGATTTGAAACTTATGCTTTTTCCCCCAAACTCTTATCCTTGTTAATACCCCAATAACCTGAAATTCTAAGATTTAACCACCGTTGGAGATAATTTTCCTCCATGAAAACATTGTCTATGCATTTTTATAAACATGGAACACTTATACTCGCCTAAGATTCTGAGAAAGATGCTGAGAAACATACAAACAGTAAATCTTAAATCAAAATCCCCCTTGTTGAAATCCATTGTTTTCCAACCTAAAGAAGGGAAGGCCTTTGCATAAGAGCAGTACTTTTGTCCCCTCGCTCAGGATCCAATTTCTATGCAAAAGTATGCTATTTTCGGTTCACCAGACTTTCAGGTAGCACAGTATTTAAATTAATGAGATTTCAGATTTGAAAGCCATGATGTAAACCCTGGATTGACCAGTACCAACAGCCTGTGAGATCTTGCACAATTTTGCCTCTTGAAATCTCAGTTATTCACTAACAAAATAAGCTCCTTATAAATATGTTAAGGGTCTTATATGAGGTATGCTATGGTTTGGGTAAGGTTTGTTTGTCCCCGCCAAATCTCACGTCGGAATTTAATCCCCAGAGTGGTGGTGTTGGCAGTGGGCCCCGGGGTGGGTATTTGGGTGGCAGAGATGGGTCCCTGGTGAATGGCTTGCTGCTGTTCTTGAGGGCATGTGTCAGTCCTCACTCTCCTGAGACGCAGTTGGTTCTCAGAGAAATGAATTAGTTCCCATGCAAATGGGTTGCCATAAAGCCAGGACAGCCCTGCGTTTGGTCCCTCTCGGCATTTGCATGTGCCCGCTTCCCCTTTGACCTTCTCTGCCCTATTTTGTCTCAGCACAAAAGCCCTCCCCATTTGTCAAGCTGGTGCTGGCGCCACGCTCCCTGTACAGCCTGCAGAACCGTGAGCTAAATAAACCACTTTTCTTCATAAGCTACTTGGGTTCAGGTATTCTTTTATACCAACACAAAACAGACTACGACAAGGTATATATAAAATATTTAAGGAAACTTCTGGCACATGATAAGTATTCAAAAAATAGTCAAGAGACAGAATATTTAGTATCATAAAATACGAATTCCTGCTAATATAGAAATATCAGAAAGAATGAATATTTTCTCCCCCTCCTCCTTCATATCCACCCCCACACACACACTGCTAGTGTGAAGAGGGGTTTGAGGCTCCTAGGCATTTGAGGCGCAGACTCTGCAGCTTCTATAACTCCCATAAGAGGTAAGGACTTTTGTTTTCAGAACGTACTGAATTATCCCAGAGGCAAGAAGTTTAGAAATAGAGTATTAAAGGGGGCGAAGGGGCATGTAGCTAATTTGAGGAAGTTTCTCCCAATACTGGGAAGAGGACAGAGGCCAAAATTTTTCCACACGGAGTTGATCTGCTCCATACTTTTGGAAGGCACTAGGAGATGCCATGGCCTTTGGAGTGAGTTGCTATTGAATTTATTTAGGAACACCCAGCTCTGGGTTCTGGGCTCTGGCCTGGCAAAGGTCTTTCTGCCCAAAGTTGGCCCAGAAGCAGTCGTGCCACCAACTTCAATAGTCAAAGGTCATTTCCGCCCACCCTTAGAGCAAAGCTGCTGTACACTGTAGCACAAGTAAGGTCCCTGGATCTTCAGACAAGCACAGGGAGTTGAATGGGGAGAAGACGGCAACCCCAAATTACCTCCGAGACAGAAGTGCCTATAAGATCAGGAGGATGAGAAAACTCAGGGCATCTTGTATTAGAGAAAAAAATAAAAACTGAGTGATGTTGTTCACTCTTGTGAAGGCAAACCCCCTTAAGCTGAACTAGTTCTTGTTACCTGCTTCCCACCCCTGCCTTGAGGCCCCCTTTGAACTCTTGTAATCTCAGGGAAAAGAACAAAATTCATTTCCGTGAGGAGATTCACAACTTTTTGAAGAAACTATTCTATGTTCCTTTTGTAAATTGTGTTTTAATGTGTTTTGCAATGATAAAAAAGGAACAATTTATCCCTTTTTAGATGGCTCTTGCAAACATGAGACTCTAAATGGGCAGATGCCTATGGTGTTTAGTAAAGAAAACAAAACTTTGAAAATACATTAGCCTTTTCTCGAAAGAAAAGTGAAGTTAAAGGAAAGCACAACCGTGGGTTTCCAGCGACCCCCTGGTCAGAGGAAACGGGAGAAGCACACACTGCCCAGGGGCTCTCATTGCTGTCTCAGCACTAAGACAACCTGCAGAGGGCTCAGGTTAGCAAGCGTGCACACAGGGCGCTTGCTAAGCTGAGCCCTCTGCAGGTCCCTGTACTCGGCACCAACAAGGGATGGGGATTCAACAATAAGCAAAGTGCAACTGCTCTCTTTGAGGAGCTGATATCAATGGATACGGATACAAAGGAAACAGAATAACGTCAGCAAAAAGACATGCATGCCGTGGAAGCACCTGCCAAGTATGCCCAGTGTCCTAGAGGGGTTGACTGCTGGTTTAGAGATGGACTGCGTGTTTGCAGAGTGGAGGGAAGGGGTGGAGGTGGGAGAGAGTGTGGGGAGAGCGCGAGACAAAGGAGCTCAGGCAACAGCAGGACGTGTGCAGGGAAGTGGCAGCAGTCAGAGCAGGAGAAGGGGAAAAGTCGTTGCAGGAAAGACTAACTAAAGTGGTAATAATCGCTGTGATCAGAACAGATAGCACTTGTAGAGGGCCATGTGCGGTCCTAAGTCTTCTACTTGAATTTGCTAAATCACCTCATTAATCCTGTGAAGTAGTTCCTGTGAAGTTGTCCATGTTTAAAGTGATAGCATAATGCATTATCTATCCATTTGAGAGGGAAAGAGGGAGCATTATTTAATAATTATGTTGAGATAATAGCTACAAGCCATGACTTTCAAGGAAAACCAGAGTGAACAGTCATCACTGCACGTTTTTCGTGGATTAAAATGTACGGAGGCACAGACAGACAACTGCCACATAGCCAAGGCCTGGAGGCCGAGCGCCTGAGATCTGAGGACAGTGGACACAAAGCCCCGAGAGAGAGGAGAGAGGCCGGACAGCGACACCAAGGACTGAGAGGAAGGGACTGAAATCGGCAAGGCCTCGGGGCCGCCGGGCACTGGTGGGGACGGAGTCGGGCAGGCCTGTGTGGATGGCGATGCCATTTGCTCGGGTCAGTCTCGGGGAAGAGCAGTTTCCGAGCAGGAATGATGAGAACCAGCCAGCTCTGGACAAGAGGGATCCAGAGACGTATCTGCTGCAGCTGTGGCATATGAAAACAAAGCGTCGATAAAGAAGTATTATAGGGCCCTGCAGTCGGGAGAGAGACTGGCGCCACTCCAATACAGCAGGGCTGGTGGTGGGAACTGACAGCCAGGAGCAGGCTGGGGCCAGCAGATGGGGGGGGCAACCTGGGGTGGGGGGGATTCCACCTGAACTGGCCTAACAGGATTCTTGCCAAGGCCGGCCAGGGTGGTCAGATATGAGAGGATGCATAGACTGACTTAGCAGGGCTCTTTTGCTTAGACAGGATTTTACAGGGTCGTGCACAGATGGATGTCGGGCAGGTTCGGGAGCCTGGCTAAGGTTTGGCAGAGTGATGAGTCTTCATCACCATGTCTGTCAGTATTTGGATGTATATGCTTTAAATTTCAGGGGAAAAACAATAAGCATATCGGAGTCAGTTGAAACAATGAGGCTATCAATGGATGGAGTAAAAGTGCTGGTAACTATTTAAGGGAGCTAGAAAGGAGAAAGAAACGTCGCATTATGCATGTCTCCCAGGTTCGTCTCTGAATTCCACGGGTTTACACTCCTCATAAATTTGAATTGAAAGAAGTCTAGTCCGGCATCTCAAAATAACTTAAAGTTACTCTTACCTGTCTATGTAATTTTTACTAACATCATACAAACTTTAATTCACGTCTCCCCACATTTCTCGCTGGCCTCCTTTCTCCAGTTCTTTTACACCCATGTCTGCTCCACAGACTCGCATAGCAAAGCCCAAACCCTGTCCCACCCCACGTGCACACAGGCACATGCCCGGGCACACACAGGGGCTACCCTGCACCCGGTGGCCCCGGCTCTGCTGGCAGCGGCTGCTCTCGGAGGACGGGGACGCAGCAGCTCGCCGCTCCCAGCTCCCCCGGCCCTCTGGGAACTGTAATTTCTTCAGGATGAAGTGTGAAGAGCTCTGTCCGTAAATTAGTATTTTGTTTTGTTTTGTTTTTGTTTTAACCTTTCCAGTGGTTTTGCTAGCAGCAAAACATAGGGAACTACGGGTAAATAAAAATTGTCCGCCACTTACACAAAGAATGAAAGTGCGGTGGTAGCCTGCTTCGAAAGGCGGGCCAGTCGTCCCAAGGCCTTTCCCAGCATCAGCTGAAAACTTACAGGCCACCGTCCGGTGTAATCGGCGCTAGGCCTCGTGGAAAGGTTGCACGTGGCAGCTGATAAGCTCCACAGGGTTCAGCCCTGAATAGCTATGTTCAGGCCAAAATTTTAGCATATTCATATTTTCTCCCTGTAAAACATGGCTCTAAGGTTTTTGTATATATTAATAGTCCATATGCTCCCTGCAACGGCTCTCAGTACAGCAGAGACCTATTTGTACACTAGTTTTGGTACATTCATGCTCTTCCCCCCACCAAAAAAAGTCAATATTGTCCTAGAATAATTTGAATGAGAGTAAAAAAGCTATCTAATTTCCCCAAGTCAGTCTTTTGCTTTTTCTTTGAACAACAAAGAAATTCCACTGCCATAATCCCCCTGCTGTGAATCTTTGACTTCTGACAAGAAGAAAACAGCACTTCTCATCTCCTAAGTGGGATGAGATGGCTTTTAGAGGTTTGGCATCAGCGTTTGCAGTGGCCTGACTGTGACAGAGATTAAGATATTTTAAGTTGCTGAAGTTTCCAGAGTCCTGAGTCTGCCCTGCGGGAGGAAGGGAGCTCGTGCCTGCAGAGGCCCTCAGCGCCAAACCCCTCGAGGGCTCAGACTTTCCTCTCATTTGCGATTTTGTCCTAGAGGAACGGAAACCATAAAAACCTTTAAGATGTGTAGAGGGAGCACAGAGGACTTTTAGGGCACGGAAGCACTCTGCAGGATGCCACAGTGACGAACACACTGGTCCAAACCCATAGGGTGCACGCCGCCGGGAGTGAACCCCAATGGAAACAACAGACTTGGGGTGACAATGCTGCATCAGTGTGAGTTCATCAGCTGTAAGGAAGGTGCCACTCTGGAGGGGGTGTGGGGGGGAGGTGTGTGTGTTGGGGGGGCAGGTGGCATGTGGGAAATGTCTGTATCTCCCTCTCTCAAGTTTTCTATGAACCTAAAACTCCCTAACAAATAAAATATAGTTTTTAAAAAGTCTGGTTCAGAATGTACATTACAAATGGCAGAGACATATTCAGAAAAAGGAAGAAAGAGGGGTGGAGTGGGAAGGGAAAGGGAGGGGAGGGGAGGGGTAAGAGGGAGAGAACTGGAATCGCAAAGTCTTTAAACCATACCCTGAGCGGGCCAGGCCAGAACACAGGAGAGGGGCGTGGTGGGCCCCTCAGCTTGAGCGTCCCTGTGGTCCCTATGCTGCCCCTGCCCAGCCGCCTGCTCTGTGATGCCATGCAGGTCCCCTCCCTTCTCACTCGAAGCCCTCCCCTTCCCTCAGAGACCCAGGCCTGCTGGGCCACACCACAGCCCTGGAGATTGACCCATGCCTCCCCGCCCTGCTGGAACGTCAGCCTTTGGCCTGCCACTGCCTCTCCTCCCACAGCCTGGTTTCCCACTCACACCAGCCCGCCCACCCTCCGTGGCCTCCCAGCACGGCCTGGTCTGGATTTCCAGCTTCCTCGGCTGCCCACTTAATGCTTCCCCATTTTCTTCAAGTGAATGTCAAATGTGGTCTTACCCAAAGGCCTCCCTTGCCTCCTTACACACAAGCCAGGGCACTTAACAACCTGCACTGTCTTTGTTTTCTCCTTCAGTAAGGTAAGCAGAAAATTTTTAGTTTAATTGCTGTATCCTCAACACCTAGACCAGTGCCTGGCCCATGTTTCATGCTCCATAAATATTTGTTGAGTTAAATAATTAATATAATGTTGTTGCTCAGATGTACCCCTCTACCATGTATTCCCAAAATGACTGATGGATGGATGCATGTGGTACACACATGAATGCATGTTATGCAATGTTCCACTCCATCCAACTGCCCAGATCTCCATCACACGCTCCTCCCTGTGAGCATCACTGTCACTGCCTCCTCCTTTCCCAATAAGAAACATGGAAGAGCACACTAGAACTGGCCTTCTGGTCCCAAATTTGTTCCTTCCATTATCTTTCCCATGCTGCTAGATCAATCTCTCTAAAATATAATCCCGATTAAGTCATGCAACTTTAAAATTCTTCAAGTTTCCACAGCCTGTACGATAAATGCTAAACATTTGTATTATGTATAATATACATATTTACTTAAACTTTCTATCATTACATTTAGCATGCAATATTACTCTAAAGATAGCCATTTATTTTGTTCATTAGCTAATTATTCATAATTTCTTCAGTTTGCATCCCAATGACAATTGTAAAATAAATTAACTCTCCTTCTAAAAATTAGCAGTAATTAGTGCATTTCAGTTAGGCCAGCATATTTAGTCACAATAAGACTAACACACAACCCCAATCCAGCAATCCCATTGCTGGGCATCTACCCAAAAGATCCAATGACACTCTACAAAAAAGACACCTGCACTCGAATGTTTATAGCTGCACAATTCATAATTGCAAGGCTGTGGAAACAGCCCAAGTGCCCATCAATCCAAGAATGGATTAATAAAATGTGGTATATGTATACCATGGAGTACTATTCAGCTCTAAGAAACAACGATGATATAGCACATCTTATATTTTCCTAGTTAGAGCTGGAACCCATACTACTAAGTGAAGTATCCCAAGAATGGAAAAACAAGCACCACATATATTCACCAGCAAACTGGTATTAACTGAGCAGCACCTAAGTGGACACATAGGTACTACAGTAATAGGGTATTGGGCAGGGGGGCGGGGGAGGGTATATACATACATAATGAGTGAGATCTGCACCATCTGGGGGATGGTCATGCTGGAGACTCAGATTTGTGGGGGGAGGGAGGGAAAGGGCATTTATTGAAACCTTAAGATCTGTACCCCCATAATATGCCGAAAAAAAAAGAATGGGGGTGCAAAATCTCATGTCTTGAATTTAAAGTTTTCTCTTCTGTGATTTCCAAATACTGTCATCCAAGTCTGTAGATTAATGGAATCCTCGAAGGGGTATCCACAGTTTACTAGTGCCATGTTTAAAATCCCTCTTTATTAGAGTTCATTGAAATGAAGCTCTAAGTGCTGCTCCATCTGAACTGAAATCCTCATCAAAATATTTCCCTTTTCTCCTCCCTCCATCCCTCCCCGGAACACCCAGGGATCCCTGAGGCAACCACTAAAGCCCTTAGGTGCAGAAATCCCTAAGCTCGGGAGCTACTTTCACCGTTGCACTTCTCTGAGCTGGGAATTGTTTTGTGGGTACATTTTTAAATCTTTATATTTATTTTACATAAACTGCCATACAGTTCTATAGCTGTGTTTTTTTGTTCTAAGAACTTGCTAAAAATGAAGTTTTTAGAGTGAAGATATCTTCATATCCAGCCTCAGGAACGAAGTGTGTAATACATGTCTTTCCTGAGCCCTGCAGGTTGCCAGCTGCCTTGCTGAGAACATCATACCACATTTCACAGAGGGATTAGCACACAACAATCTAATCAGAGTACACGCTTCTATGATGCCCTCTTCCCTCAGCATACAATCACATCTCCATCTACTGATTAAATATAGTAACACACGCACAGTAAAACCAAGCCTCCATTTAGCTAAGCTTAAATTTGTAGGGCATGAACTATTGGTTTTGGACAATTGAGTGTGAAATTCTCTTTTTACCTGCTAGTCTGACAATCGCATTACAACAGGTAAAAATTCAAAAACAGTACTATTCTTGACACATTTAACATTTCTTCCTCTATTTTTTTCTACATTTTAATAAGCATGATATTTACAGTCTAAGATACCTCTAAGAAATGTTTCAACCAATCCCCTAATTCTTCATTGCTTACAGTGTGCAATAACAATCATGATAAGAACTCTACAGTGTCCATCTTTCTTCAAAAATGTTAATTTTTACATAAATATGTGGTCATCACTTGTGGCACTCCGACAATGAGATAGGAGCTAAGAATAAAATTGGTCGAGAAAAACAGGCATAATCCGTGTTCTTATAGAGATTACAAATTAATAATTAAATGATCACAATGAGTGTAAAATAATTAACTGACATACGGTTGTGAAAGAAAAAGACGCAGGGTTTTATGGAAGTATTTGAACCACGGGGTCAGAAAATCCTTCTGCAGGAGCTGAGACTCCAGGTCTGCGGAGCTTACAGTCACAGGGGGACGGCGTGGGGAGAAGACACGTGACCGCGGGCAGACCCGCGGGCAGGTGGGCAGACCCGCGGGCAGGTGGGCGGGCCCCGTGGGCAGGTGGGCGGGCCCCGCGGGCAGGTGGGCGGGCCCCGTGGGCAGGTGGGCGGGCCCCGCGGCAGGTGGGCAGACCCCGCGGGCAGGTGGGCGGACCCCCCGGACAGGTGGGCGGGCCCCGCGGGCAGGTGGGCGGACCCCGCGGGCAGGTGGGCGGGCCCCGTGGGCAGGTGGGCGGGCCCCGCGGCAGGTGGGCGGACCCCGCGGGCAGGTGGGCGGACCCCGCGGACAGGTGGGCGGGCCCCGCGGGCAGGTGGGCGGACCCCGCGGACAGGTGGGCGGGCCCCGCGGGCAGGTGGGCGGACCCCGCGGGCAGGTGGGTGGACCCCACGGGCAGGGGGGCACGGCGGGGTGGATGGGCGCTCCGTGCACTGCGCCCAAACCGCCAGCCGTGGGGCCCGAGATCTTTATCCCGAGGACAACTGGCAACACAGGAAGGGTTTTTGCACAGGTAGGATTTTATTGGTCCTATTGGCAGCTTTACCTTGGAAAGGATGACATCGCGGAAGCGCAGGACGGGCACGCTGCTCAGAAGTGCCGAGCAGGCGAGAAACCAGGCGCCTGGGAGAGGGCCTGCCGGCTACTCCAGCAACGTCAAAAGCGAGCAGGTGAATTCTGGATGCCACAGTGAACCATGAGAGCTAAAGGCATTTATTGGTGAGAGCCAGGAATGGTAAATGTGCTGCGGGCATAAGACACCCGCACAAGGCGTGAACCTGTCTCCCCGCCGATGCCCACAGCGCTCCAGGTGAGCGAGGCGGGGGTAGGCCAACAGCGACCGAAACACAGAAAAGGTCGTGAAGCTCCGTGCTGGTCGATTCGGAAGACCAGGAAGAAGAAATGCTTAAACCGACTCCCCAAGTTCTGGCTGGCAAAACTGAATAGATGCGATCATGAAATTGGGTTGGGGATCACAATAAAAAGTAATTATTGAGAGAATGAAGCATGATTTTATTCTTGAGCATGTCAATTATGAAATTGGAGACGTGGAAAACAGCTGCTAGTAGACGCGGTGTCAGCGGCCTGCTTTGCGGTGACTTGCGTGCGGACCGCGGCGGAAACCGCGGAGTGAGGAGACAGACCGCAGTGCGAGAGGGAGGGAGGGCTTGAAGCTGGAGTCGACAAGCTGCAGTAGCTAAACGTCTTGCAGGGAGAGAACGCAAGGCAAGTCGTGTGCAAAGGAGCAGCCACAGAAAATATAAGGAAAACCGTGAGAGGTTATGGACAGGGAAGCCAATGGGAGAAGATCTCAGAAAAAGGAATCAAGGGCAGCATTGCCCACTGCCGTTGAGAAAGAAAATACTCACGCAGGGGGAACTTGCTGCGCCTTGCAGCATAGGTGTGGCTGCGGACCTCAGCTAAGGGGCTGGCTGAGCGCGCACGCGTGGCAGAGGGAGGCATCTGGGAAAGCCGAGCGTGCCGCGGGGGGGCGAGCAGAGGTGCCCGCGGGACACCGCCGCGGTGCGCAGGGCCGCGCCCACCCGAGGGCCGCCCCGCTGTCGCCTTGTGCGTCCGGCACCGCTTCGCGGCTTCGCACAGTGGGAGTCACTTTCCGCTTCTCTCCCTCCCTAGTTCTGAAGGTTCCTGGGTAGCCCTTGCTCGGGGTCTCTCCTCTGCTCGCAGTGTCACCAGGCCGCCAGGCGCGCTGGCTTGCTCGGGTACCTGCGCGGTGCGCCCTCGGCATCGGAGCGCGGCGCAGGCCCTGCGGAGAGCAGACGGCACCCGCAGCCTCAGCTCCCGCTCTTCTGACCAGGGCCAGGCCCGGGTCCGCTGTCCCTTTGGTTTCCTAATGAACTCTATTAGAACACGACTTTTGCACAACACACAGCATCCGAAGTATGCAGCTTCTTGAGTTTGGACAGATGGATAGTCACCGACCCGCCAAAACAAGTGTACACGCCCGTCCCCAATGGCTGTGCTGGCTGGGTGCTCCACACCCTCTGCGGAGGCGGCGCCCAGGACAGAGACTTCTGGGTCTGGGGACTCTCTGTGAATTGCGTTGAGACTCGTCCACACTGTGTGCATCAGGGATTTGTTCCGTGGTGTTGCAAGTCGTGTTCCGCTGGGTGGACACGGCGCACTGCGTTTATCCATTCACAAGCCGTTGGCATTGGAGTTACTTCTAGTTTGGTGATAGTAGGAATAAAATAGCTGTGAAAATGTGAAGACACGTTCATCTCTGAACACATACTTTTATTTTCTTTTAGGCCAAAACCCATGACTTGAATGACTTGGCTTTATGGTAAGTACATATTTAACTTTCTAAGTGACTGCCCGACACTTTGCGCACCTCAGAAGTGTGAGTGTTGTGGTTCTCCCGTATCTTCGCCACCACTTGTATGTCAGTATTTTACTTTAGCTATTCCGTGCGTGTAGTCATATTTCACTGTGGTTTGAATGTGCATTTCCCCAATGACTAAGGATGTTGAGTATCTTTTTTATGGGATTATTGGCCATTCATGTACCTTCTTTACTGAAATGTTTGCCTATTTTTATTAGGCTGTTTGCATTACTGCTGAGTTATAGAAATTGGCTGTTTGTTTTTTCATTCCTTAATATTCAGGACAAAAACATGTCTTAATTTTCTATTTTTATTGTGTCTTTTAAGTAGCAAAACTTATAATTTTGATAAAGCTTGACTTGTCTTTTTTCACTTCTATGAATCATGCTTTTTTGTCTTATCTAAATCTTTGTTTAATCCAAGGTCACAAATATTTCTTCTACTAGTGATTTAAGCTTATCATTTAAATGTGTGATCTGTTTGCGTATGGACTGATATGAAGGTAAATTTTTATTTTCCTTATTTATATGAATATCCAGTTATTCCAACAGAATTTGTTGAAAAGACTTTCCTTTTCTCATGGAAATGCTTTCACAGCGTAATCGGAGATAAACTGACCATATATGTGTAGGCCTATTTTTAGACTCTTTATTTCATTTCATTGACCTATACGTGTATCCCTCACCACACTGTATTAATTACTATGGCTTTATACTTAGCACTAAAGCCAGATTACATAAATTCTTTAAATTTACTTTTTCCCTTTAATATTTTATTGGTAATTAGGTCATTTGCATTTCCATAAACATTTGAGAATCAGCTTATAACTTTATCCAGAACAACCTGACATAATTCTGATTGGATTTTTTGCATCTGTCAATGAATTTAGAATAAACAAACATCTTAAAAATATTGCATGTTTTAACTCATGACTATGATATTTCTCTCAATTTACATAGGAGCTCTTTTCTTTACAGTAAGTTTTACAGTTTTCTGTGTACAGATCTTGCACGTATTTTGATAAATTTATTTCTAGATATTTTATTTTCAGAGATGATATTATAAATGAAATTGCATTTCTTATTCCAATTTTGGAGTTTTTGTTTAGGATATTTTATTTGATTAGATGTGTCTAGTATATTTGATTGATACAATTGACTGTACACAGACCTTGTCACCTGGGATCTTACTAAACTCACTTTTCAGTTCTACTAACTTTTAAGAGAGTCCTTAAAATGTTCAAAATATGCAATTATGTCATCTATAAATAAAGGAAGTTTTACTTTCTTCTTTTAAATCTATATGGAGGGCTTAATCCCTTTTTCTTGACTTATTGCATAGAAGTGGTTAGAGAAAACATGATTGGCTTCTTAATCTTAAGGGAAAGCATTAGTCTTCCATCATTAAATATTATCTATTGACGTTTTATACAAAATCCTTCATTTTGAGGAAAATTTATTTCATTTCATGAAGATAGAGCTAAAGTTTTTGGTTTTTTTTTTTTTTTTTTATGACAGAACACTGAGGAAAGGAGAATGCTGTGGTTTGTATGTGACTCCTCCAAACTTCAGGTGTTGAAACTTAATAACCAATATGCTGGTATTAAGAGGTGGGGCTTTTAAGAGATGATTAGGCCATGAGCACTCCTCCTTCATGAACAGGATGAACAGCCTGTTATAAAACAGGCTTCACACAGTGTTGGGTTTTCTCTCGTTGTTCCACCTTCCCCATGTGAGGACAAAGTGTTCCTCTTTGCTGGAAAACACAGCAACAGGGCATCATCTGGAAGCAGAGAGTCGCCTTCACCAGACACCAAAGCTGCTAGCACCTTGATCTTCAACTTCACAGGCTCCAAAAGTGTGAGGAAATAAATTTTTGTTCTTTATAAATAACCCAGTGTCAGGTATTTTGCTATAGCAGCACAAATGGAAAGCTCCAATTAGTCTATAAAAGACTCTCGAGTTTCTCCAAGTACACCTTGAGTATCCCTTATCTGAAATTCTTGAAACAAGAAGTATTTCATATTTAGCATTTCTTCAGACACTGAAATTTTTGCATTATACTTACCAGTAGGTAGAGTATCTCTAGCCTAAAAATCCAAAATTCAAAATCCTCTGGTGAGCATTTCCTTTGAGCATCATGTTAGTATTCAAAAAGTTTTGGATTTTGGACCATTTGAGATTTGAGATTTTTAGATTTGAGATGCTCAACCTGTATTAATCTTTGTATGCATGAGAGTACACATGTGAGATCAGGAAGCTAAGCCCTGGAAATCCATGGACTAAACAACACCTGAAACTCACAGAGGACTGGAAATAGCTGGTGCTTATGTTCCTGCCAACAATAGAAGAAAGACTGTAACACATTTGGAAGTGTAGACTCCTCAGAACTATCTATTTTGATAGGGTTTACAATGAATATCTATGACAACTCAGAAAATATTGCCATCCTAACAATGTAATGTACACCAACCTGTCAAGATGGGATAGCTTCCCATTTATTTGGATCTTTATGATTTTTTATAATGGTTTGCAGTTTTAGTGCACACGTATTAAGCTTATTTTGTAATTTTTTTCCTAAGTATGTTATTCTTTTTATTTTTAAATGGAACTTTTATCACAAGCTCAGCTGAGCTGGAGACAGCTGAGCTATAAGGTGTTGGAGTAGCTGATTAAAAACAATAGTACAGGCCGGGTGCGGTGGCTCAAGCCTGTAATCCTAGCTCTCTGGGAGGCCGAGGTGGGCGGATCGTTTGAGCTCAGGAGTTCGAGACCAGCCTGAGCAAGAGCGAGACCCCATCTCTACTATAAATAGAAAGAAATTAATTGGCCAACTAATATATATAGAAAAAATTAGCCGGGCATGGTGGCACATGCCTGTAGTCCCAGCTACTTGGGAGGCTGAGGCAGGAGGATTGCTTGAGCCCAGGAGTTTGAGGTTGCTGTGAGCTAGGCTGACGCCATGGCACTCACTCTAGCCTGGGCAATAAAGTGAGACTCTGTCTCAAAAAAAAAACAAAAAAACCACAATAGTACAAAAGGAAAGTTAATAGCTGGGCCTTTAATCTCCTACTGAAATAGCATAAGGTAGAGGCTAAAACCGGAGAGAGCACCAACTGTGCCCTGCTCTTTTCCGCCATTGAATGGCACACTAGTTGAGGGTGAGATGGATCACCACAGAGGTGTGGCTGTCTCCGTGTTGAGGGTGCCCTGACCTGCTCTTGCAGTTTTATGGGTACTGGGGGGCCAGGGCGAGGAGAGGAGGGTGAGACTAGCGGCAGAAAAGTGCTGGGTATGAGTCAGAGTGGTGAGAAGTGCGTGCATGCTTTCCCCTCCTTCACCTGATGAGGAGTCCTCAGCAGAGGTGTCTGAATAAGACCTCTCTGCCAAAGGCCCTAAATGAGAAAGCTTTGGAATGAAAATACACATAAAGGCATGGCCAGCCAGAGGGGCTGAGCCCTTGGTTGCAACTCCCCCTTGAGGCTGGCTACACACCAGGTCTGGGGTGGGGAGGGCAGCTTTGCTTCTGGTTTCCAATTTGGATGACTTTTTTTCCCTTGCCTAATGGTCCTGAATAGAAACTGCAGTAAAAAGTTCAATAGAATTGGTGGGAGAAGATAGCTTTGTCTTCCTCCAGACTGTAAGGGAAATGCATTCAGTCTTTCACCATCGTTATCTTACTCGTGTGAGTGTGCGCGCGAAGGTGCCCCTTATGGCATTGTGGAAGTTGACCTCTATTCATACTTTGTTCGTATTTTTATAATGAAAAGAGTGTTAGAATGCATAAAATTTTTCTCTGCAATGATCGAGAATACTACATATGCTTTTTGTACTTTACTCTATTAATGTAGTGTATTTCTTTGACTTATTTTTAGATTTTAAACCAATCTTGCATTTCTGGAGCAATTCATAGGTTCTCATGGTATATAATCATTTTCACATATACTGGATTAGGTTTGCTATTATTTTCAGGACATTTTAGTTCTGTATTTATAAAAAAAATACTGAGCTACAATTTCTGTTTCTTGTGATATCTTTGTCTGAATTTAGTATGAGGATGGTTCTGGCCTTGTAGTATTAGTAAAGAGTTTTTCCCTCCTTTTCTATTTTTTAGAAGCATTCGGAGTAAATTCTTCTTTATTTGTCGGGTAAGATTCACCAGGTGAGTCCTCTGGACCTGGATTTTTCTGTGTTACATTTTTGTAACTACTGATTTAACATCACTAGGAGTTGTAAATCTAGTCAGATTTGATACAATTTTGCTGAGTAAATTTTGGTAGTTTTCATTTTCCTAGGAATTTGTCCACCTCATCCAGGTTATCTAGTTAGTTTGCTGCCTTGAAGTTTTTCGTAGTATCGACTTATGATTCTTTTTTATTTCTATATAGTCAGTGAAATGTCGCTCTTTTCATTTCTATGTTAGTAATGTGAGTTTTATCTCTCTCTTCTTGGCCAGTATAGCTAAAAGTTTGTCATTTTTGTTTCTCTTTCAAAGAATAAAGTTTGATTTCATTGGTTTTCTCTATTTTTACTCTCTATTTCTTTTATTTTTGTTCTAATTATGTTATTGCTCCAGCTTGCTTTTCAGTAAGTTGTCTCTATTTTTGCTAATTTCTTACGATGGAAGGTTACGTTATCAATTTGAGATCTTTTTTCAATATCATCATTTACTGCTATAGATTTTCCTCTAAGCACTTCATTCTATAAATTTTGATACTGTTTTTTTCTCCTTCTTTTATCTTAAAATATTTTCTAATTTCCCTGATGATTTCTTCTTTAACCCAGTCATTATTTAGGAGTATTTTTGTTTAAATTCCACACATTTGTAAATATCCTAAATTGCCTTTTGTTGTTGATTTTTAACTTAATTGTATTTTGGTCTGAGAACATTTGCATGATTTTAATCTGTTTATATACATTAAACCTTGTTTGATAGCCTAATATATGATTGATCCGGAATACTGTTCCTGGGCAAGTGAGAATACGCATTCTACTTTTGTAGGGTGGAATGTTTTATAAATATATGTTAGGTCTACTTGATTTATAGTCTTGTTCATCTCTTCAATTCCTTTGTACCTCTCTGTCTAGTTGTATCTATTACTAAAATGGGGCAATGAGATCTCTAACTACCATTGAATTTTATGTTTTTCCTTTAAATTTTATCAGACTTTGCTTCATGTATTTTATATTCTGTGGTTAGGTCCGTATATAATTACATTCCTAACAGATACATCATTCCATAATGAAAAAGAGTCCTTTTTTTCCTCCAGTAAAATTTTGTGGCTTAATGTGTGTGTTGTCTCATATTATTAAAGCTACTCCAGTTTTTGTTGGTGGTGTCATTACTATTGCATAATCTACAAGTTTTCATTCTTTTACTTTGAACCTGTTAGTGTCTTCGAATGTATCAGGTGTTTCCTTAGACAGCATAAAGTGAAAACAGATACCTTCCTTTTAGTCAATTTTGTTAATTTCAGCCCTTTTAAGAAGTGTTTACCCATTCACATACAATGTAATTACTGATAAAGTGGCATTTAGGTCATCCATTTTGCTGTTTGTTTTATAAATATCTTATATCTTTTTCTCTTAGCTCATTTCTGATTTTTTTGCATTAAGTAGATATTTTCTGGCCTCCATTTAAATCCCCCTGTTATTTCTTTTACTATATTTGTGTGTATGTGTTTCTTTTTGTTGTTTTTGTGTGTGTGTGATTGCCCTGTTGATTACACATAATATCTTAACTGGAGTAATATCGACTTAATTTCAAAAATATACAAAAACTTTGGTTTAATAAAGCTCTGTTCCCTATCCCCTCCATTATGCTATTATTATCATAAAGAATTACATTTTTTATACATTATAATCCCATCAACAGAGCTTTATAATTAGCACTTTATGCAGTTACCTTTAAAACCAGACAGAAATGTTAGCAAAAAATCCCTATGTAGCTGCCTTACTGATGTTCCATTTTTATTATTATTTATTTCAGACTATTATAGGGGAACAAATATTTTGGTTACATAAATTGCTTTTGTACCATTTGAGTCAAAGTTATAAGTGTGCCTATCCCCCAGATAGTGTGAACCGTACTTGTTAAGTGTGAATTTACCCATCCCATTCCCCTCCCACTTGCTTAATTTCTAATGAATGCTATTTCCACATGTGTACATAAGTATTGATCGATTAGCTCAAATTTAGTGGTGAGTACATGCAGTGTTTGTTTTTCCATTCTTGTGATACTTCACATAGAAGAATGGTCTCCAATTTCATCCAGGTTAACACAAGACGTTCACATTTTTAATGGCTGAGTAGTATTCCATGGCATACATACATATACCACATTTTATTAATCTCTATGTCTTCATGTGAACTGAGTTACAGCCTACTGTTCTTTTTTCTTTCAGCCTTAAAGATCCTCTTTAGTATTCCTTGTAGGGCGGTCTGTTAGCTACCAATTACCTGGTTTTGGTATCTGGGGATTTCTTAATGTATTCTTCATTTTTGGAGGATATTTTTGTTGGTTGAAATATTTGTGGTTTATTAATCTTTTTAGCACAATATTTTAAATATATCATCTCACTGACTTATGGGTTTTTGATGAGAAGTCTGCTGTTAGTCTTACTGATAATCTATTGTCTGTAATGAGTTACTTTTGTCTTGCTGCTTTCATTATTCATTCTGTGTGTTTGGCTTTCAAAAGTTTGACTTTAATAGGTCTATGATGAATTTCTTTGGGATTATTATACTTGGAAATCATTGTGTCTTGGACATGTAATGTTTTGATCAAATCAGGAAGTTTCTGGCTATGATTTCTAGAAATTTATTTCCTCCTCTCTCTGTCACTTTTCTCTTTCTGGAACTCCCATTATATGTATGGTGCTACATGTGATTATGTCTGACATTTCCTGAGGCTCTGTTCATTTTAAAAACTACAATTATCTTTACTCAATGGAAAAGCACTCAATAAGCAAAAGAAACAAACTACTGATACACACAACAATATGTATGAATTTCAGAGACACTAAGCTAAATGAGAGAAGTCAGACACAAAAGAACATATGTTACATGATTTTTTTATTTCAATGTATCACAAAGGTACAAATGTTTTTGAATACATGGATTGCTTTTATAATGCTTGAGTCATGGTTATAAGTGTGCCTATCACTGAGATTGCGTTCATTATAGCCATTAGGTAGGTTGTCACCCACCCCTGCTTCCCCCTGGGTCCTGCTTGATTTCTGTTTAGTTTTATATCACTCTATGCACATATGTGCTCATTGGTTAGCTCCAATTTAATACTGAGTACACATGGTGTTAGTTTTTTCATTATTTACATACTTCACTTAGGATAATGGTCTCTAGTTCCATCCATATTGTTGCAAAAGGCATTAAGTCATCCTTCTTCATGGCTGAGTAGTATTACATGGTATACATACACCACATTTTGTTAATCCACTCATGAAATGATGGACACTTGGGTGAGTTCCACATCTTTGTAATTGTGAATTTTGCTGCAATAAACATTTGAGGATAGGTGTTTTTTTGATAAAGTGACGTCTTTTCCTTGGAGTAAATAACCAGTATTGGGATTGCTGGATCAAATGGCAGTTCTATTATTGGTTCTTTGAGGCATCTACATACTTTTAACCATCGGGCTTTTACTAATTTGCAGTCCCAGTGTATAAGCGTTTCTTTCTCTCTGCATCCACACCAGTATCTATTGTTTTTGTATTTTTTAATAAAAGCCATTCTAATATGGGTAAGATGATATCTCATTGTGATTGTAATTTGCATTTCCTTGATGATTACTGATGATCAATATTCATATAATTATTGGCCATTTGCTTATCTTCTTTTGGAAATCTTGTGTTTGTGTCTTTTGCCCACTTTTTGATGGGGTTGTTTGATTTTTTCCTTGGTGATTTTCTTGAGTTCATTGTAGATCTGATTATTAGCCCTTTATGGATTGTGAATATTTTCTCCCATTCTGTATGTTGCCTATTTGCTCTGTTGATTCTTTCCTTGATTGTACAGAAGCTTTTTTATTTAATCAAGTCCCATTTATTTATTTTTGTTTTTCCTATGATTATCATTCAGGTCTTCTTCATAAATTCTTTGCCAAGTCCAATATCTACAAGAGTTTTTCCAACATTTTTTTCTAGAATTTTTATGCTTTAATGCCTTCCATTTAAATCATTTATTCATCTTGACTTAATTTCTGTGACTGGTGGGAAATATGGATCCTGTTTTATTTTTCTGCATGTGGCAATCCAATTTTCCCAACATCATTTATTAAATAGGGATTCTTTTCTCTAGTGTATATTGCTGTCTACTTTGTTAAAGATCAGTTTGCTATATGTGGATGGTTTTATGTCTGAGTTTTCTGTTCTATTCCATTGGCCTATATCTCTATTTTGGTGCTAATACCATGCTGGGTTTTTTTTTTTTGCCTTTAGCCTTGTAGTGTGAAGTCTGGTATTGTGATGCCTCAGATTTGTTCCTTTTATTTAAGATTTCTTTAGCTATTCAGGCTATTTTCTCATTCCAAATGAAGTATAGAATTGTTTTTTCTACATCTGTGAAATATGACATTAGTTTTTTGATGTGGATGGCATTGAATCTACAGATTCAATCACTTGGAGTAGTATGGACATTTTAACAATGTTGATTCTTCCCATCCTTGAGCACGATATGGTTTTCCATTTATTTGTGTCATCTGTGGTTTCTTTTCTCAGTGTTTCATAGTTCTCTTTGTAGAGGTCTTTCACTTACTTAGTTAAGTATATTCCTAGGCATTTTGTTTTCTTTGTAGCTATTGTGAATACTATTGAGTCTTTTTGATTTGACTTTTAGCTTGGCTCTTATTGATGTATAGGAATGCTACTGATTTGCATACATTGATTTTGTAACCTGAGATTTTGCTGAATTTATTTTTAATTCCAGGAGTCTCTTGGTGTTAACTTTGGGGTTTTCTAGATATAAGATCATACCATCTGTGAAAAGTGACAGTTTGACTTACTCTTTACCAATTTGGAAACCTTTAATTTCATTCTTGCCTGATTGCTTTGCCTAGGACTTCCAGCACTATGTTGAATAGAAGTGGTGACAATGGGCATCCTTGTCTTGTTTCAGTTCTTAGTGGGAAAGATTTCAACTTTTCCCTATTCAGCATGAAGTTGGCTGTGGGTTTGTTATATATGGCTTTTAAAATTCTGAGATATGTTCCTTCTATACCTAGTTTGTTGAGGGTTTTTATCATGAAAGTGTGCTGAATTTTGTCAAATGCTTTTTTGACATCTATTGAGGTGATCATGTGATCTTTCTTTTTGCTTCTGTTTAAGTGATGAATCACATTTATCCATTTACATATGTTGAACCACACTTACAAACCTAGGATGAAGCTCACTTAGTCATGGTGGATTATTTTTTTGATGTGCTCTTAAAACAGATTTGATAGTATTTTATTGAGGATTTTTGCATCTATATTCATAAGGTATATTTGTCTGCAGTTTTCTTTTTTGTTGTGTCTTTTCCTGATTTTGGTATCAGGATGATACTGGCTTCATAGAATGAGTTGGGGAAGATTCCCTCCTTCTCAATGTTATGGAATAATTGCTGCAGTATGGGTACCAACTCTTCTTTGTAGAGATGATAAAATTTGGCTGAGAATCTATCTGGTCCAGGGCTTTTCTTGTTGTTGGAACATTTTTTATTGCTGCTTCAATACAATTGCTCATTGTTGGTCTGTTCAGGAGTTCTATTTCTTCCTGACTGAGTCTTGAGAGGTTCTGTATTTCTAGAAATTTTCCCATTTCCTCTATGTTTTCACATTTATGTGCATAGAGATTTTCAAGATATTCAAAGATGATATTTCGTATTTCTGTGGTATCAGTTTTATAATAATGTCTCCTTTTTCATTTGTGATTGACCTTATTTAGGTACTTTCTCTTCTATTCCTGGGTTATCCAGCAAGAGGTCTATCAATTTTGTTTATTGTTCCAAAGAACCAACTTTTTGTCTCATTGATTTTCTGTATTCTTTTCTTGTTTTCTATTTCATTTATTTCTGCCCTGACCTTAGCAATTTCTTTTCTTCTGTTGGCTTTGGATTTGGTTTGCTCTTCTTTTTCTAGTTCAGTTCCTTGAGATATGTCATTTGATTGTTAGTTTGTGATCTTTCTACCTTTTTGATGTAGGCATTTAAGGTTATGAATTTTTCCCCTTAGGACTGCTTTTGCTGATTCCCATAGATTTTGATAACCTGTGTCCCTTTTGTCATTCAGTTCAAGGAATCTCTTGATTTCCATCTTAATTTCTCCATTGATCCAATAATTATTCAGCAGCAGGCTGTTAATTTCCACAACTTTATATAAAATTGGATTTCGCTCTTGGAGTTGATTTCTGGTCTTATTCCACTGTGATCTGAGAAAATAAATGGTATTATTTCAGTTTTTAAAATTTTTTGAGTGATGTTTTGTAGCCTAAAATATGATCAATCTTGGAAAATATTCCATGTGCTGATGTGAAGAATGTATATTTAGTAGTTTTGGGGTAAAATGTTCTGTAATGTCTGTTAGTCCTATTTGTTCTATAGCATCATTTAAGTCCAGAGTTTATTTATTTTCTGGTTGTATGATCTGCCCAGTTCTGTCAGTGGGGTGTTTAAATCCCCTGTAATTACAATTATGTTGTTTACCTCTCTACTTAGATCTTATAGAGTTTGCTTTATGAATCTGAGCACTCCTGTGTTAGATGCATAAATATTTAGGATTGTTGTGTCATCTTGTTGAATTGCTGCATTTACTGTCATATAATGACCATCTTTGTCTTTTTTCACTAATGTTGACTTAAATTCCATTTTATCTGATACAAGAATAGCTATACCTTCTTTTTTTGGTTTCCATTTGCATGGAATATTTTTTTTTCATCCCTTAACCTTGAGTCTGAATGAGTCCTTTCTGGTTAGTTGTGTTTCCTGGAAATAGCAGATACTTGGCTTCTATTTTTTTTATTCATTGACCCATCCTATGTATCTTGAGTAGGGAATTCAAACCATTTAAGTTGATCGACAGAATTGATATGTGAGCTGCTGTTTCCTTCATCCTGTTGGGTAGTACCTTATTGCTTTGTTTTACCTCTTGCACTATTGTTTTATATGTGCTCCGAGCTTCAGCTTTTGGGTTGTTTTGCATTGATGGGTGATCATTGTGTTGATCTATGTATATTACAGTTCTGAGTATTTCCTGCAGGGCAGGTCTGGTCTTGACAAATTCCCTCAGTGTTTACTTGTCCGGAAAAGTCTTTATTTCTCTCTTGTTTATGAAACTTAGTTTTTCTAGGCTGGCAGTTGTTCTGTTTAAGAAGACTGACTTTTGGGCCTCAAGTCCTTCTGGCTTACAAGGTCTCAATTGAGAAGTCAGCTGTTAGCCTGATGGATTTTCCTTTGTACTCAATGTTTTTGCCTTATAGCTCCAAAGAGTTTCTCCTTCATGTTGTCTTTATCCAGTGTGATGACTATCTATCTTGGTGAATGCCTCTTTGTGATAAATCTCCCAGGTGTTCATTGATCTTCTTGTACCTGAATGTCTAAATCTCTAAAAAGACAAGGAATGTTTTCCTCAATTATTCCCTCAAGTAGATTTTCAAGCCCTTATATATTTTCTTCGTCTCCCTTTGGGATGCCTATAATTCTTATATTAGACTGTTTTACACAATCCCTTTTTTTTTTTTTTTTTGAGGCAGAGTCTCTCTCTGTTGCCCTGGCTAGAGTGCTGTGGTATCAGCCTAGGTCACAGCAACCTCAAACTCCTGGCCAGACACAAGCAATCCAACTGCCTCAGCTTCCCAAGTAGCTGGGACAATAGGCATGCCACCATGCCTGGCTAATTTTTTCTATATATTTTTAGTTGTACAGCAAATTTCTTTCTATTTTTAGTAGAGACTGGGTCTTTCTCTTGCTCAGGCTGGTCTCAAACTCTTGAGCTCAAAGGATCCATCTGCCTCAGCCTCGCAGAGTGCTAGAATTACAGGTGTAAGCCCCCATACCCGGCCAATTTCATATTTCTTGTAGGCTTTGTTCATTCCTCTTAATTCTCTGTTCATTATTTTTGACTGACTGAATTATTTTGAAACAGTTATCTTCAAGTTCTGATAGTCTTTCTTCTGCCTGGTCTATTCTATTCTTAAAACTTTCCACTGTGTTTTTTATTTCCATAAATTAATTTTTCATTTTTAGAAGTTCTATTTGGTTTTTCTTTCATATGTCAATCACTTTAATGAATTTTTCATTAATTTCATGAATTGTTTTTCTGGTTTCTTTGAGTTGGTTTTCTATATTTGCTCTTAGATTTTGTTGAGCTTCCTCACCATCCACATTTGGAATTCTTTATCTTTCATTTCAATATTTTCATTTTGGCTGGTATCTAGTGCTAGAGATCTGGTGTTCCCTTTTGGGGGTGTCCTTTTGTTATAATTGTTCATACTTGCAGAGTCCTTTCAGTGATTCCTTCCCATCTGGAATAGTTGTTGCTTCTTATTTTGGGATTTTCTTTTGTTTAGATGGGGCTTCTCCTCTCCCCCCAACTTGTATGGGTGTGTTTGTAGCACATATCGGGTTAGAACATTTGGGTTTGTTTGTGGGTGCTCAGATGGGAGTCTAGGTTCTGGATCAATGACTTCATTATAGATATCCTTAGCATGGTGGTTTTCTCAGTTCCTAGGTTTTGGTAGGCTGTAGGTGTGTAGGCAGATTCCCTATTTCTCTTTGATGAGAGAGGATGGAGCTCTTTGAAATATTTTCTCTTTCCCCAGTCCTGTGGTCTTCTTAGCATTGTCAGTTGTGTTGGCTGTTCATATTTTATTCTTTTTTCTTTCTCTACATTAGAATGAATAATCTTAATTGTCCTATCTTCGAGTTCGAGTTCGAGGTAACACATTACTGCCATTTAAGCCATGTAGTCTGGGGTAATTAGTTATGGCACTCCTAGAAAACTAACTCAAAAACTCTGTACTTCCCATTCAATTTTTAGCAAACCTAAAACTCAACTAAAAAATAAACTCTGTTAATTAAAAATAAATTAATAAGTTAATTGTATATTAATTCATTAGTCTCAAAATTATCATGGTACTTAAGATAAAGATACTGTCACTTAAGAAGCAAAGAATCAAAGTACCATTTTTATAGGGCCCAATGCATGATTTCATAAATGCAACATTTTAGAGCTTTACTGCATCATTATTTTAATAATTGCTTTCCTTATACTGAGGTTAAAATATTTGTACTGGTATCTGGAAAGGTCCTTGGGCTTAGATTTAGACACCCGGATTCTTTGTTATTAGACTTTGCCTCTAATTTATTTGCTCTTGAGTAAATCACTTATAAGGTTCTTAATTTCATCATCCGTAGAACAAGAAAATTTAAAATAAATGGCCCTTAGAAACTCTGTATAGCTAGAATCTTGAGAATCAGCAATGATTGAAATTTTACTGTTCAAATTAACAAGAAATGGCCTGAGACTTAATAACTCCTCTCTTCTGACTGGACTCAGTTTGAGAATTATAAAGTAACACAAAAAGTAAACTATTATCGCAATCACACAGCTTCCCATGCATCATATTTCCAAGCACGTTATCAGCTCAGCGTCTCTGAGAATCTGATGCTGGGGTGGGACTAGATGCCCAAGCAATGAGTGGGGAGCCAGAGTAGGGAGGGACCCCAGACCCCCGGGGAGGGACCCCGGAGGAAGGGTGGCGCAGGAACTGCAGCGCAGCTCTGAAGCGTCTCTGCCAGCCTCCTGCATCAGGCAGAAAGGGGCCCACTGGGCACCTCGCTGTGCCGTCTGTCATCACTGGGCACGGCCCTGGAGAGCGCGCCTCCTCAAACCGCAGCAGCTCCGCAGAGGCAGCGCAGGAGGGAGGCTGCAGGGTGTGCGAGCATCTAGCGAGGGGCCCCTCCTGAAGGGAGGTCACAGCAGCGCGACCCCAGCGCCACAAATGCAGATGTAAAGTCACACCCTCATTTCTTTTCATTCAGGAAATATTAAGCACCTGCGTACTAGGTGCTGGAAACACAATGAAGGTGTTATGGTCCTTCTCTTAAGCTCACAGGTTTCGAAGAGAGACGCAATGCACAGCACCCTTGGGGAGTCTGGGTGGAGCCACCAAAATTACACAACTACTGTGATAAAATTGCAAGTTTATTAAAAGCAAAGAATTTCTATATAAAATGTAAAATTATGGTATGGAGGTTTGAAACAGAAAACTAGTAGAAGATCATTAGTTCTAATTATTAATATTTCTAGGGCTGTTAAATCTTCAAGGTATGTGCTTGCTATTGTTTTATTTAAGAAGGGGGCGTATGGAACACTGGTAACTTATTTTGAAACATTCGCATACAATCACAAACTCAGAGAAAGATAGAGGAATAGAAGAAAAGAATATTGATTCTGGTGCTTCAGTGAGCTCAACAGAATTTGGAGAGACGAGGCTGGCAGATGCTCTGGAAGCCTAATAGAACCGGGTTGTGGATACACAGAAGTACACTAACGGGGTACAGTACACTAACCAAGTGTTGTCTCCTCTATGTCTTTTGGACATAAAAAATAAAGTGCAAAAGCAAAAGTCAGTATTTTTAGAAGACAGGTGTTGCTTACAGAAGATGCAAATGAAACATTTTAAAAGCAGAAATGTCAAAGAAAGACCTTTTGGCGAATTGGTTGTGAGTATTGCACAGAATAGAGTAGGTGTAACACATACGTCCATGGTTACAGATCCTCTCCTGAGTACAACAGTTTACAGCCTAATCCATATTCATAGTAAAGGAAATACTTAGATGATATTTCATGAAGAGAAATAACTCTGGTTAATCTGAAAATGGTGGTGTCCTCCAATGACATTTCACAGCATATTTTTATGTCTATGTGTCACCGTATGAGCATGTATCATTTACTTGTGTGTGCATTTATGTCTCCCTCAACCTGAAACTCTTCTGTGCAGACACGGGCTTTCATCCGTCTCTGCACTCTGTCTCGGCATGGGAATGGACATGGAATAGGGCTCAATAAAATATTTAATAAACGGCACAAGGCATACAGGCAGTGACCCCAAATTAATTACTTTTATGCTTTCCTATCAATACTGATTCAGTGTTTTAAAAAATCTTCTAAAATGATCAGTGAAATTTATTTCATTTAAAGTAATAAGAATGTGCATTAGAATTTTGTGCCTAGCTAAATACTAGCAACTGTGTACTCCTTTAAAAATTATTATTTCTGGTGCCATATTCACATTGAGAAAACATCTTTACCAAAGAAATCTAACATATCTTCATTCTCATCTCTGTGTCTCTAGGGGGAAAACATCAACTGGATGTTTACAAAACATTTAAATGATATTAAAGATATTTAGTAATCTCCAGGACATCTTGTATTAATTAATTAATACAATTAGTATGTATATACATTCAGAGGACTAAAGGCAATTTTTCTTAAATAGTTTGTGACCTAGTGATCAAATTCTTAAAAGGTTTTATCCTTCTGAAAAACTTGGTGTTTATTTAATAGGTGTAGATAGAGGTACTTTTTATTAGTTAAACAGAAAAACAGTTACAACTTTAGACATGCATATATGTAAGGAACAACATTCAAAACTCTGATCAACAGGGATTTACGAATGGAACTCCCAATAGTACTGTAAGAGAAATGGTTGGTAAGCATGTTTAAATCCACTTCATAGAGATTGAAATACTTTATTTTGCTTATCACTTATTAATGATAGCTGAGGGAAATAAAATATTCAACTCTTTATTATACTGCACGATTAAAATGATTGTCACCTCTTCTGTTCTTTTTCCTATTTGAGTTTTTCATTTTCCTTGGTGAACTGTTTCAAATTTGCTCCTCTCCTATGGAGTCGCTAAGTAGCTGTTAACTGTGTAATGTTTACTTCCTTCCATCACTCAAGTTGCAGTGAATAATTTGATACCAATACCTTAGAAAGTTTAGAAAAACATGTGCAAACAGAGTCTAGAATGTCTTTTAAGAAACTCTCAGTTTTTATTGGAACTTGAAAGCAAGCTTCTGCTCCAAGACTGTCACTATAAAGAGATTTCATTTCATCCCCCTTCTGATTTCCATGAGCTGCTTTATATCAATACCAATCATGCACATTTTTAACACCCAACCTGCTTAACTGCAAGAAATATTATCATCTTATCTCTGAGTGTGGTCTACAAACCTCAAAGCATTCACAAGCAAGCTGTTGGAGTCCAAAAGAAAAGAAGTCAATTTGTATTTAATTCTAAATGAAAATAAACTATATTTTTCTAATATTGAATTTAAATATTAACACTCCTTCATTTAAGCTCAATGGTCCTATTCCATGTGCAGTATGTTCATGTCTGAAGGAAAGTGGAGGCTCACGCTTCCCAAGTGTTGACTGAGTCATTTTCATTGATACATTATTTTCCAGCATATCATGTGAAATTTTAGTTTACATATGCCTAAGTATACAGGTTTATAGAGTGATTATTTTTCTAGTTTAGACTCAACCTGTGCAAGTACATAAACTAGAAAATAGTAAAGCTGGCGTGCGTTTGTCCTTCAGTGCACTATTCACTGGACACATTTCAAATCAAGAACTTTGATGACAGAACAAGATTCGGACCCAAAATATTTCTGATAGCCAAGATAATTTAAAATAGAAAATATATATATATATAATTATAATTGATTATGACTGTGCAAATCATTATGTATGTTTTGAGATGTTACCTAATGATAGTATATGTATGTAACTAAAAATTTTAAAATATTGATGTTTTTACTGGTAGAGGTGTATAAACACAAACTTCCCAGCTTGTGCAAACTGAGGAAACTAAAAGGTTTCCTCCCTCTGAACAAAGCTGGCTGACCAAAAGGTTATATATATCTAATGTTAAGGATATATGAGAAACAAATTAGTCAGGAACACAGGGGTAAAAGAAAGTTAACTGTCTCAATATTGGTATTGGGGAATGAATGTAGAGAGGGGGAAAAGTACTTAAAAACAAGACACTCTAAGGCAGTATCCACATAATTTTACCTTTCTGAAATCACATTATGTAGTTCAAAAAAATATCAAATACATCATATAATTGGGTACCCAGCATATAGAGGCACTGGAACATTGATAGAGAAAAATTCATTTATTTTTGTAGAAAAATCTAATTTCAACCCAGGCCTTTATGAATTCCATTTAAAGACAATCTAGATAAAAATTAGTAGTTTAAAGAAAAGAAATTACAAGATACAGAAAAGGAAAATGCATGTAATTATCAATAGCAATAATAGATTAAAAAAAAGATGCAAAACCTTTGGATAATAGTATTATCTCACTAAGAACACAAAATAAATATTTAAAGACATAGGGGAGCAAAGACCAAAAATATTTGAAAGAGTATACCAAATAATACATTGACTATAAAGACAAAATAATTCATATCTGAAACTCAATTGATAGGTTAGTGAACAGACAGAACTGAAGAAAAAAAATTAGAGAATTGGAAGATACAGTGCAAGAAAAATATAAGCAATATGGACAATATAGTAGACATACGACAGAAGTTGGTTATTTTATAAGAAGTATAAAGTTGATTTGTACAGAGTCAGTCAAAACTGATAAATACATAAGAAGTCTTGAATAGCAATATTTATATCTGCCTATGTAACAATCAATTTATAGGTTTAATGAAATTCCTAGAAAGAATCCCAGAAAAGTTTATTATAGACATAGACAAGCTTACTCTAATATACATATGAAAAGCCATAAGCCTGCCAGTAGCTAAAACAATCTTAAAAAGAGTGAGCTGGAAGGAATTACTATACCCATTATTATAATCAAGATAGTATGGTATTGGTAGAGGGGTAAATACATAAATCAATGAATGGAATGCAGAACCCAGAAGTAGACCCACACAAATATGTTCAACTGATTTTTGACAAACAGGCAAAAGCAATCCAATGGAAGAAAGTCAGTTTTCTCAACAAATGGTACCAAAGTAATCAAACATCCATAGATAAAGAAATGAACCTTGACTTAAATCTCACAACTTACACTAAACAATCAACTCAAAATGGAATACAAACTTAAATATAAAACATTAAACTATAAAACTTAAAAAAGGAGAAATCTTCAAGATGTAGGGCTTAAAACCTAAAGCATGATTCATAAAAAGACAAATTGATAAATCCAACTTCATCAAATTTTAAAATTTGCTTTGTCAATCGTCATGTTAAAAGGATGAATTAAAAGCCAAAAACCAGGAGAAAATATTTGCAAACTACATATCTCACAAAGGGATCATATCTAATTATAATTAATACTATAAATACTAGATTCTCAGAAAATATAACTTAAAATTAAATCAAGAAAAAATAAAAACTAATGATAGTTATTTTGAAAATTAAAATAATAGGTAAGATAGGTTCCCAAAAACAAAATAATAGATTAGTCTGCATCATGAGAAATTTCAATTTAATATGTAATATATAATTCAAGTCTTTGCAGACTTTTCTAGATAAAAGGAAGAAACAATCCCCAATTTTAAGAAACTAACTAAAATTTCATATCAAAACCAGACTCATAAAGTATAAGAAATTATTTCAAGAAAACATTATTTATGCATAGAAGTGCAAATATACTAAACAAAATAGAGGCAAACTTGCCCCATAGTTATTATGTGTATATTAGTAAATATCGGTTGGATCTATCTCAAAACTGTAATTTGATGTAGAATATAGATTAGGGGCTCCCTATTGCTGAAAGAAAGTGGCCAGTTGGAGTTAGGGATTAGGTGCCAATGGGGGTCAGTTTTCTTTTTGGGGTGATGAGATAATCTAAAATTAACTGTGTTGATGGTTTAATAATATTTTTGAACATGATAAAGACCACTGATTGTACACTTTCTGTAATTTCTGTGTTATGTGAATTATAAGATCAGTAAAGTTGTCATATGCATGAACATAAAGAATCAAATGATACTAATGTATGTGGCAGAAATTTAAAAATTGCCAGACTGGGAAGGGGATGGGACAGGGACCCAGGTAACTCTCTGAGGGTGGTGGATTGCTTTGTATTTTGGGAGATGGTCGTGTGAGTGTGTACAATCATCCAAACCTGAGTGAATAGGTGTGCATTTTATTGAGTAGCAATCTTCTCTTAATTAAAAAAAAATAGGTTTCCTATACAGGAATACTAAAAACACATGCCAAGTACTATAGTAATCATTTTAAATGTAATAACTAATCCTAATTATAATCCTATGAAGTACACCTTATGGATTGAAAAACCCTGAGGTACAGAGAGGTTAAATAATGTTCTCAAGGTCTTTGAATAATTAATAGGAAGAGCTAGAATTTAAAGACAAGAAATCCAGCTCCAGAGCCCACTTACACATTTAGAGCAATGCACTGCACCATTAGCAGTGCGTACGTCTGCACATGTTGACAGTGTGGGGAGGATAATGGTTCTCCGTGGATTCCCAATTCTCCTCACCACATTTCAGACACTCCTGGTTCCATAAAAGTCATTCCAAAAGTCCTGCCAAGCCTCGGTCTCCTTTATGAGTAAGAAAGGCCTTCTCCAGGGCCGTGGAGTGTTCTAGAACCGGTGCAGTCATGATGCACGTGCTGCATATGGTTCAGTTCAGATCTTTTTTAAGAAAACAGCTCTTCATGCTGACATGGCGTAGTGCAATACACCACACAAGGACCTCTGGATTCTGGGCCTATTTTTACTATAAGCTGAAGATACCACCTTGAGGAAGTCAGTTAATCTCTGACTCACAGTTTTTCTATCACCTTAAAAATTCTGATTTAAGAGCAAAAAAAAAAAAAAGGCAAAATATCTTATAAGTTCAAAAAATTAACAAAACCAGGATTATATTCAGTATCTTGACTCACTGACTTAATCAATTGATCTTCTGTAGTTCTTTTTACTATATTGTGATCTAAGCATGATCCCAGAAACCATGGATCTTTTGAAAAGTTTTTAAATACCTGTCCATGATAAATTGCAAAGCAGGTTCACAGTGCATTGGTCACCACTTTGTCTGAGACTGGTGACACAGAACACCTATGCACACAAGTGACATGAAGCAGGTTTATTCCTTGCAGATAGGCATCAAGGGACAGCAGAAGCCCAGGGTGTGTTGTGAGCTGGTCCTCCCAGGCTCAGGGAAGCTGCCGGGGTAGGCAGAGTCCTGGCTGTGCCTGACCACCAGCACCTCAGCTGAGGGACCTGGAAAGCCATCTGCCCTGGGTTTTATACTCAGGGGGTAAAATGACGTTGGGCTAAAGCACTGACAGACATCCTGCTGTGGGGGTGCCAGGAACACAGCCAGCTGTTCTGGCAGGCTCCTCCTCATCTCAGGCTGCACCCCCGGCAGGTTCCAGTTATTCCTGAGAACTACACATGAGGAAGAAGGGAGGACTGAGTTAGCCCAAAGCTATGCAGAGAACCGTCCTGCAGAATTCACCAGTGAGGATATCATCTCATTGTGATTACACAATGGCTTATTCTGTGCCAGATATCTTAAAGTGAGTAATAAAAGCACTACTTTCTTTTCTTAGGGAGTGTTTTACCTAAGCTTTATATGCCATGAAAGAAGAGTATGAAAAGTTATATTTTATATTTTTATATCCTTTAAAAAAACACTTCCTTCTATGCTACTTAACTTTTTTACATAATAAGATTGCACATAAATACAACTGGGAAGATAATGTTAAAACTATTAAAATATATTTTATTTCCACTGAATACATTAATGACTAGTGCAGAGATATTTGCAAGAGGACATTATTGGATTTGTATCACCCCTGATGAGGTCACTAGTGAGGTGTTATATAGTTATTTCCTTGGCCCTTGCCTAGTTACATTTTAATATTTACCTGAGATAAGAACATAAACACAATGATCAACACATCTGCAGAGGACATGACCCTGAGCATGCTAATTCATATGATTATAGAGTCTATAGAGTCGCTGCAACATTTGAGATGCTCCAAGAATTGACAAGAGAACATATCTTTTATACACACACACACATACACTGAGAGAGAGAAAGAGAGAGAGACAGTGTTAAAGCTTGCCCCCAGCTAACTGACTAAATGGGATCCCAGTGGCTAAATGAGGTACTCAAAGTGAAAACAGAACCAGGTGGCCTTAGCTGGATGAGGGAACAGTCAAGTACTCTGTCTGCTCAGAAAGACACTGTAAAAGTGTGAAGCACCTCCATTCCTAAGTCAAGTCAAACCAGTCCTCTTATGGGTGCCAAGATAGACCGTAGCTGGAATTTCCCCAGCTAACCAGCGACAGACCACCCAAGGCCACCTGATGAAGAGACTTGAGACGTTTTGCTCCGAGGCCACTCAGTCCAGACCCTACAACTGATTCCCACCTTCCCCACAGTGTTTGCCTTTATTGTCTGCTCGTGGCCCAGCACAGCTTTGCAGCTCTGGAGGTCCTGCATGGGAGCTGCCAACATGCTAGTGACAGCTCGTCGGGTACAGTCTTGCAGAAACTAAGGAGCTTCATTTTAAGTTGAACCACCATCTTTTTCCTTTCTTTCTCTTTTCATTTTTCTTTGTGCAGTAGAAATCAATTTACATTTCATTGATTTATAACATGAATACAATAAAGTGCACAAATTGTAGGTGCACAGCTTAATTTTCAAATTCAACACATTTCTATAGCCACCACCCAGGTGCAGAAACAACCAGGGCAGTATCCCGCACCCCCAAACTGTGCGTTTCCCTAGTCTCTACCACCTGCGCCTCCAAGAGTAACCACCATTGACTTCTAGCTTCATAAACTAGTTTTCCTGTTGTATTTTTTACCTTTAAAAAGATGAGATCATACAGCATGTGCTTTTTTTTTGTCTGTAATTTTTTATTTAGCATTGTGTTTAGAAGATTCATTCACCAGTGTGTTCATTCTTATTGCTGTTTAGTATTACAGTGTACAGATGTACCTTTATTTATCCATTTTAGGTTTCATTTTACATTTCAGACTATACTGCAGATAGTACCAGGCCACAGTGCATGACTGTGTCTAGCTTCAGCAGATAACGTCAAATAGTTATTCCAAGTGGTTGAACCACCTGACAGTCCTAATAGCAATGTTTGAGTGATCCAGCTGTTTTCTGTACTCTTTAAACTTGGCATTTCCTGTCCTTTTAAATGTTAATTTTCTGGTGTGTGTAGTAGTGTTGCAATGTGGTTTAATTTGCATAATCTGCTGACTAAAGAAAGTCGAGTGCTTTTAAAAAATATTTAATGACTGTTGGGATACATTCTGCTGTGAAGTATCTCGTCCTGTTTTCCACCACTGTTTTATCTTTTTCCATTTGTAAGTCTTTTTAAAGTATTTTTTTATGTACGGATATTAGTCCTTTGATATATGTATTGTAAATACCTTCTTGTGCATTTTTAGTTTGTCATATGTATTAGTGTTTTCCAGAGAAACAGAATTGATAGGTGATTTTACATATATATAATATATATACAGAGATTACAGGAATTGGTTTGTATGTACTGACAGTTGAGAAGTCCTATAATCTGCTGTCTAGCAAGCTGACACCTAGGAAAGCTGGTCCTGTGGTTCTGATCCAAACCCATAGGCTTGAGAACCAGAGAATGCAAAGGCATTAAGTCCTGGTCTAAGTCCAAATGCCTAAGAGTGAGGAACACCAGTGTCCCTGGAAAGAAGACAATGAATGTCCCGGCTCAAGCATAGAGAGCAAGTTGGTCCTTCCTCTTTTCATTTTATTCAAGCCCTCAGTAAATCTCATGACGCCGCCCACATTGGTGAGGGCAACCTACTTTGCTCAGTCTAGGGATTAAATGCTCATCTGTGAGAAGTCCTCACAGGTACACCCAGAAATGAGGTTCTACCAGCTATCTGGGTATCCCTTTAGCCCAGTTAAACTGACACTTAAAATTAACCATCACAACATATTTTTTTAAGAATTATTAATCTTGATATATTTTAATTTAACATTGTTTTCTAGTATTTTTTTTTTTTTTTTTGCCTTAAAATCTGACTAATGTTAGAATAGCTATATAGTTTTCTTTTGGTTAGTGTTTGTGTTAGCTAGACAGCAGGGGATTCTGGGTCTCCTAGGGACGAAAGTGTGTGCTGTGATTCACCGCCCCCCTACCCCATAAGTGGGCTTTTGGAGAGGCTCATGGGACATCCGCATGTGCAGTAAGACTCAGGTCATACAACTCCCAACTGTCCAATCAAAGTGGTTCCATGGTGACAGCTGAGACACAGGGAGGTCCCAGTCCAGCACTACAAAACAAGATGCAGACCATAACCAGGCCCTTTGTTCGGCCCCTTCCTTTTGCTCTCCCTTGGCTGCGACAGTGGGCCCATCTGTGGCGTATGTACCATGGTCTGTACACCTGTGTCTTGCTCTTGCTGTATCATCTTACCTTTCTCTCCTCAATAAACCTCATTTTTGTGCTTGCCTAACTTTGGTGCATCTGGCCATTCTTCAGCCATGAGTGTGCTTGTTGGTTTCACTTTATTTCCAATCTGCATTCTTAGAGTACATGGAGTACTTAGTCCACTCACATATGACGGAATCACCGGTATAGTTTGGTTTATATTTGCCACCTACTATTTAATACTATTTTTTTTTTTAAAGACATGACAGCCCTTCTTCTGAAAATGTGAGTATTCTGCCTTGACTTCTGAAGAGTCTTCAGTGGGCAGCGTGCCACAGCGGGCTCCCTAAGGAAGCCAGTCTCCCTGCCGTCTTCACACCCAGATGGAAGGTGCTGCCCTGTCCTGTGCAGACACCCGGCATAACCTTGTGGCTGGGCATACCCTCTGCCCGGCACGGCTCCTGCATTCAGCAAGTGTCTTCCGGGGGTAACAGGCGTGTTCGAGGCCTTTTAAATCTTCACTTTGGTCACGCCAGCCCCCCTGAGATGTCTTTCTCCCGCGGCCTGCCTCTAGCTGGCTCAAAGCCAGCAAATTTGCCAGGAAGAAAAGCAGGAGCTGGTCCTCACCTCACTCCTGAAAATTCCTTCCTCTCTGGGAGCTTAGTGCCTGCAGTCCTCGAACTGTAGCCCACGGGTGCCTTTGCTGTGTGGTTTTCGGATTAGCCTGGCTTTTTCCACCTGCTCTGGAGGACGAGTGGGCCCGCTGGTAACTCTCCTCCCTGCTCAGAAGGGCGGTCTGCATTTAAGGCACACCTCACTGTTAACGGCTCGGCCACGGAACCCCGCGCCCTCACCGCGACTGCGCACGGCCACGCCAGCCCGAGAGCCATGGCCGCCCTCACTGCGACTGCGC
>VSMD01125959.1:0-13016 GCA_008750895.1 Mirza zaza | reverse complement strand
CCCCCCCAGGCAGCCCTCTGCCCTAAAATGCCAGCCGGCCCCCACCAACAGACCCAAAGAAAATGGCATTTTGGTGCGTTGTGTCTGCACTTCATAGAATATTAAATCTAGAATAATGGGAATTAGTACACCAAAAAAGTTGAGGATAAGAGTGTCCCGATTTCTCACCTAACAAATCCCAGGCCAGAGGAAAGACTTAAGTGATTCCGGAGCCGGGAGCTGTTAGGCCAGCCCTCATCGCCTGCCTTTTGTGAAGTGCCTTAAGCAGTTTAGGAACTAATGCGGCCTCCTGGGCTAGTGCTTTCCCAATCTCCCCTGGGGGCTGCCTAATCTCATCCACACAAATCAGATCACTTTGGTGACCACCTCTGGGCTGCCGCCATCTCTGGGAACAGGTCTTGGTGCCACCCAGCAGTGTCCTGGCAATTATTAAATGAAGGGCAGGAGGAGGGAAATGAGGAGGCGTGGGCTGACAGGTGCAGACAGAGCCTTGGCTCTAAAGCCACCCAGGACCCGAACTCTTCTTCTGGTCATTCTTGGATGCGGTTAAGACCGGGGCCATCAGCAGGTGAGCAGGAAGAACTCATCAAAGATACAGATTCCCACATCCTGCTCCTACACACTCTGGTTAAGAAGATCAGGAGAGGGCCTCGGAATCTATATTTTTAACTGAGAAATCTGTACATTCATTAAGCCTATGGGCTCTGGAACCAAGCGAGGTTTAAAGCCAGGCTCTACCCCTCCCTGGCTGTGTGGTCTTGGGCAAGCAACTTAATCTCCTTAAACCTCAGTTTCCTCAACTGCAAAATGACCAAACTCTTGGGAGCAAGGCTTAAGAGAGGAATGTGCAGCTCTCACGCAGCACAGGGCCTGAGTGTTGAGTAGGGGCAGCTCCCGTGAGGAAGATGACGATGATGATGATGCTGATGGAGCAGGGAATGCAAAGGGGTTACCCACAAACACAGCTTGCGGGTTTAAGCCTTTGCCCAGGCCCCTCGCTCTGCCCCAGACATCCTTCCCCCATATCGTCCTCTTCTGCTCGCTCTTGACGAGCTGCTGGCACCTTCTGAATGAAGCCATGAAGCCTTCCCTGTCCCCCCCTCCCACTCCCTCCTCTGTTTGCTTAGAGCTCCCCAGGCCTTTGGCAGCTTGTAACTGTCCTTGGAGGAAGGAGCTTGGTTTGAAATGGTATTTGGATCCAGGATCCCAGCCTAGGGCCACTGCACTAGGTACACCGTGAATGTTAGAAACAACCTGCCCACTGGTCCTAAGCAGATGGAGTAGCCAGAGCCTTAAAAACTCTCCTTGTTAGCAGAGCTGCTGGGGCGAAGCCTGGCTAAAGGGAAGGCCATGGGAGGGGGGCCTGGGGGCACTGAGGGTGGAGGCCACAAGGTCAAAGGTCGGGAAAGGCGATAACTGATGGTGAGGCTGGGGGTGGAGAGGAGGACCCTACAATGAGGATGAGGAGTCCTGGTGTCCCTGGGGAAGAGGAGAGACCTAGAAGAAAGGGAGGAGGGAGGTAAGTGGAAGAGGGAGAGGGAAGGGGAGAGGCAGAAGGACCGCAATGGTGACAGGCACACACGCCTAGACAAGGGAAACACAGCAGGTCTCCCCACTGACAGCATCAAGCGACCTGCTGAGTCAGCCCCAAGCAGATAGATTTTCTATTTTCATTTTCTTTCTTGATGAAAGTTTCGTGATGTTCTCACAGGATGAACAGAACTGTGATTTACGATCCACGATTTACGGAGTGGGTTTCACATACTCTGACAGTTCTAGCAGCCATCTACTCACCCCGGGAGGACGGGGCACAGGGTGGAGAAAGAGTGGAAGGAAAAGGATCCCCTCACCCCTCCTTGCCGACCTCTTCCTGGTGGGGCTCCGAGTGCCCACGGACACCTGCCTTCCCCAGGCGCCCTGCCCTCACTGTCCCCCACCCTGTGCCATTGGAGACCAAGCCAATCGAGCCACTCCCCTGCTCCAAACCCTCCAGCCTCCTCGTGGCTCTTGGCAGTTGGCAGCCTTCCTCCAGACCCGGTACACCTCGCTCCCACTCAACCAAGAGCCTGGCGCATGAGTCTCTGCTGTCCTAAGATGTTCCCTATCTGCTCTCTTCATCTGCTCACTCTTGCTGACCCTGCAGGTCTCAGCTCCCTACGAGCTCTCTCCCTGACCCTGCAGTCTGCAAAGTTGCCACTCTTCTCTTTTTTTAAATTGTGATAAAATACACATACCATAAAATTTACCATCTTAACCATTTTAAAGTGTATAGTTTAGTGGCCTTAGGTACATTGCATTGCTGTGCTGCCATCATCACCACCCACCCACAGAACTCACCTTGCAAGACTGAAAGTCCGTGACCATTAAACACTGAACACCCCATCTCCCCTCCCCCAGCCCCCGGCAACCACCATTCTACTCTCTGCCTCTATGAATTTGCCTGCTCTAAACGTCACACACAAGTGGAATCATGCAGCATTCGCCCTTTTGTGTCTGGCTTCTTCTTTTCACTTAGCATAATGTCCTAGAGGTTCATCTGTGCTGTAGCATGTTCAGAATTTCTGTTGTTATTAAAGCTGAAAGATATTCCACGTAAGGACCAAGCATACTTTGTTTATCCATTCATCCGTCCATAGGGACCTGGCTTGCTTCCACCATTTGGCGACTGCAGATCATGTTGCCACGAACATGTGCACAGTTGCTCCTCTATGTACACTCGCCACTGGAACCTGCCTATGTCCCACCTCATCTGGGAGCTCCAGAAAAAAATGTCTGCTGAAGGGCTGAGTAATCCCTCACATCCTCTGGCTGGAGCACCCATCCGTTAATTAACATGTACTTTAACTGGGGACTTCAAGAAACAAAGGGCCTCGAACCAAAAGAAAGATCTGTGAATACGGGAGTCCCGGGTAGAGAGGAAGGCTTGGAGACTCCTCCAGGCCCTCCATACAGACAGACAGCCCTGCAAGAAAGTGGACCCAGGTGTGCCTGAGACCCTGCCCTGCCCCCTAGCTCATCAGCATCCTCATGTCTCGACTTTTGCCTCCCCCAAAACATTGATGGATCTGACCACATCTAAACAAAGCATTTCTGTCCAGAGAAAGATGCCATAAACAAAACAGACAGAAGAAAGATTGGAAGAAGTTATTCGTGAACCCTAAAACTACCAAAGGGCGCTATCTGGACTATTAAACAGAACTTCTTCAAATCAATCAAAAAAATTTTTTTTAAATTTAAGACAAGAAATCCAATTTAAAAATGGGCAAAGAATATAAATAGACAATTGACAAAAAGAGGAGCTCAAACAGCTAACAAGCATATAAGAGATATTTAAACTTACTAGTAATCAGAGAAATGCAAATTAATACAATGAGATGGTACTTTACACTCAGAAGAATGGCGAAAGTAGAAAGGTGGTTAATATTAGGTGTCGGGGAAGATGGGGGAAGACAAATCTTAGAGGAAATGTGACCTGACACAGCCAATAGAAAACACTATAGCAGATTACAGAAAATTAACATACTAACTCAGGGATCCCAATCTTCTGTTTGTATCACCCAAAGTGATTCTCACACAGGGGTCCAAACAGAGCATGTACAAGATGTCCTTCAGAACTTGCTGTGCAGCGGGGAGGAGCTGCCCATGAGCCAGAGGTCTACCCCCAGGGGAATATTTACATAGAACGTGAGGAATGCTAACTCATCGTGCAATGCAGCAGTCAGAAACCACACACTGGATACACACAAGGAGCATGGCTAGAGCTTTAAAATACGGTGCTGAGGAAATAAAGAAGAAACCAGATGAAATTTATAGTTCAGTATCATTTATAGAAATTAAAAACATATATACATACAACCAACTCTACATATTTTATAAGGATCCATGCAGATTTCAAGACATATCACACACAGCAGAATGGGCACCTACTGGGAGCACAACAGCAGCCTTGGGATCAGGAATGAAGGGAAGAAAAAGTTTTAAATAAAATGAGAGGAATCTCGCACAGACTGAGGATCGCAAAGTGCTATGGGCTGAGAGTAGGATCAACTCAATGTTATGCCCCTGGGTGGGGAAGGAGCCGGAAACAAAACGCATCAACTGTGCCTTCCAGGTGATTTGGGGAAAGATCGCTGCAACACTGTCCTCTTTCCATGCCTCTTAGAACAAAATGTCATAGGAGATGGGAGTCCCAGTGGCCCCTAAGAGCAGGGAATTCTCATCTTGCTAGAGTTAAAGGCCTCATTCTGCTCTTGTGCCCTGGATGGATGTGCCAGATAGTAAGAGGGCAGCCCCGGCAGGCACCTCGCCCACACTCAGCTCTCGGTGAGGGTGGGCGTGTGGGGAGAAGCCGTGGCCAGCATGTCTGATGGGTTCTGGATGTGGATGGCTTGTTTCCTCCTGTTGGAGTTCTCGGGAGCAGTCACACAGGCCACCAGAGGGTGAGAATGGACCAGGGCCCAGAAGCTCAGGAAATCCTCCCTCTTTCACCCACTCCCCTGAGCCCTGGTGCATAGCCAGGCAGGCTGTCGGCAGAGGTGGTGAGCTCCCCATCCACGCAAAGCCAAGCCAACCTGACCCCCAGGCCGGATCTCCTATGGATGGGGCTTAGACTAGTAACCTTTTTGGTCCTATTCTAACATCTCTGGCTCCTTCTTTTGTTTTGTTGATTAAAGAGCTTCCAAGTCCATCACTGCATAGACAAAGTGTGTATTATTCTTCCCATTTTACAGGTGAGAAAATGGAGGCCCAGGAAGAGGAAATGTTTCACTCCTGATCACATAGGTTGCTAGAGGCATGACCGAGGCTAGAAGACTGGCTTCCTGGCTCCCAGGCCAAACAAGGCCTTCCTCCCAGCAGAGCATCTGCCATAGGTCAGCCCTTCTAGGACTCCACATATGACAGGGACCAGGAGGGCAGGGCCACACAGGTCCCTGGCAGGAGGGAATGCCATCATCAAGGTGGCTATTTTCATGCCAAGAATATTTTAGCATGGACTGAAAAGAAACCATTCAACTGTCACCTCTTTCTTATTGCCAATTCCACACATCAGCACCGAGGGGCACCCCATCTCCTAGCCTCTCTCCATCCCTGACTCCAACTCCTGCAAAGGTGATGGAGGAGGCCATGGGGGTCGCAGGCTAGAAGTGAGACTCAGGCTGGGTGGGGGAAGGGCGGGATCAAGCAGCAACCTGAAGACAAAGCTCCAGGGGCCTGAGTCGACTGTACCACACTTGCTCATCTCAGAAGGGGCCATCAATCATTCTGCACAAAATGCTTGCACATTCTCTGATAATACACTTGTATCTCAAATTTCAAAGTCTCTGCTTTTTCCCTTTAAAGTTACAACCGTCACACTCGCTTACTTTCAATCAATAAATAGATGGAGGTACTTAATAAGAGAATTTATTCTGTTTTCTATTTGAAAACCTAGAAGATGGACACATACTTTTTTTGAGGTTTCTGGATTATAATTGCACTTAATTGAGTATAAATTAGACATTGGCAGGGAGGAAGGCTACTCGTGCTGCAAAATGAGCCCTTATTTTCTGCTCTAGACCACACGGGAGATTCTCAAAGAAATTTCTAAGAGTGATTGGGTGCTCTCAGTAATTGAACTATACATACATTATTTTTAGCATCATAAAACTTTCTTATAATGATAATATTCACATCCCCGGAAAGACCAATTCAGTTTAAAATTTTCCAATAATAGCGAAACAAACAGATAGAAAGTAGCAGGCAGTTTCTAGTGGGAAGATCCCCCAACAGAGGAGGGCCCTGGAGGGAAACCCCTACTCCACCTTGGGCCCCCAACACAGTGGCTCTAAGGTAGGCACTTTCTCTGATGTTGGACTTGACATGAGCCGCCCTGGTGCTCCTGGCTTGTGCCAGGCATATTTCCCTGATAGGGTTCCTGGTGGTGGCCGCACGGGACTCTCAGCTTCTCCCTGGAGAAGGACCCCTTACAGCAGGGGAGCGGAGCCTCCAGCATTTTTGGTCCCGTTTCTGGACCAAGGGTTGATGAGGACTTTTTGTCTGGGAGATATCACAGTTCAGGCAAGAAAGAAACTGACCCAAGTTCAAGGAGTCCTGGCGAGGAAGATGAGGATGCTACAAGAATGTGGAGCAGGTTAAGCTATTCCTGGTGCGTTCGCTCCTTTCCCATTTCCTCTGTTCAATTGGCTATAAAACCCCACCTCATCTCCCAGTCTCACATTCCAACTCACCCCACCCAAACCGCCCAGTACATCCTGACTCACTCCCATCTCATGCCATCCCACCGCATCTCACCTCCACCCCATCATTTCCCAATCATCCCGCCCACCCCATACTGCCCCATCCCAACCTATTCTGACACGTTCCCACCCCATCTCGTCCCATCCCAGTCAACCCACTGAATACTCATATCCTAGCTCTCAAGCCCATCCCCAGTCACCATACCTCACTCAATCCTGTCCCATCCCATCCAGCACCTATCCCCTCTCCCTACCCCATGCATGTACCCCAACCTACTCTTGATCCTGCCCCAACTCACTCCTTCCTACTTGATCTCAGGCCATCTCAAATTACCTTACTCCTCCAATCCCACCCCATCCCCTCCCCTCTCATCCCTTGCGTGGCCAAAGTTGTCATTTGTGAATGCGTACCGGGTCATGGCCGTCCTTCATGTCACATTAAGCTGCCTGGGAAAGCCAAAGGGTCTCACCTTCCCCCAAAACTCTACAAACAAAGTGTGCAATTGGGTGAGAGAGGAGAAAATGAGATACAGAGTCTCATCTTCAAAGGAGGAGTATGAAAAGATAGAAGTCCTGGGGGTTGAGCTCTCAAGAGTCCAGGGAAAAAATAAATAAGAATTTCCTTTGTATCTCTTAACTTACAAGAATAAGGAAAGAGCTCTAAGAACCACACCATCATTTTCAAGTTGAGAAACTCCCACATTGCCGAGCCCACTCTTTGTTCTCTGTGGATCCAAGGGAGAACCAAGTTCTACATAAAGCTAGTGAGCCCTGAGACAGAGGATCTGTGAGGATGAGGACTCTGCAAGAATCCTCCATTTGCAGGTTCACCCAGATGTGCCCCTGTTATTGGGAAAACTCTTGGGACCGGGCAGCAGGCAGAGAGGGGTTGGGAGGTCATATCCCCACCCGACCCAAGGAGAGAACACCCCCGCCAGGAGGGCGGTGCAGTGGCATTCTCCAATCTCTAGGGGGAGCTGGAGGGTCCTCCCTCTTCACCGCCCCAGAAAAAGAGCCATGACCTGAGTTGATGGGCTAGGTAAGTTGACCAGGTTCTAAATCATGTGCTTTCAGCCAGAAGAGCAAAGAGGAACGACTTTCCCCACTGCATACAGCAGCACCTTAGAGTGGCAGAGTGTGTGAATTGCTTTTCTTAATCTAAGCGGCTGGTGCAGAAAACAAGTAGACTGTAGTTGTAACAGTAATAATGGCATCTGATACACATTGAATGCCAAGAATGGACCCAGCACTGTGACAAGCACTTTCCATAAATAAAGACAATGAGCCCTAGAGTCAGGTAGCCCTGCGGTTTAATCCTGCCTCCTTTACCTACCTGCTCTAGGTAGGTAGGTTATACTAGGCCAAATTATTTAGTTTCTGAGCCTCTGTCTCTTCAAATATGACATTACAGCGAGAACTGAGTAGTCATGTCTATAAAGCATTTAACCAGCACTCAGTAAAGGAGAGCTATCATGCTTGTGCAGATGGGCTGGGGCTGCCACCCATCCCTACTCTTCCCAGCTCCCTCCTGCCTTGGGAGTGCCCAAGAGGATGGTCCAAGGGAAAGGGCACCCTGGACTCCAGACAACCTGCTTCTCATCCTCTCCCCCGGTGTCTACTGAAGAGAGTCTACTCAAGTGTCTACTATGTGCTGTGAGCTGGGCTACAGTGCCCTCCCTGAGCTCACAGTCCTTTAGGGAAGAAAGACCATCACCATCTCATTAAGCAAGAAATTCCAATATGTCCTGATGACTTTTACAACAGAGGAAACATGGGGAGTCGTGAGAGCCCAGCAGAGTTCCATCTAGATGGGTGTTTGGAGCAAGAAGCCCAGCATGACTTTGCGGCCACCCCCAGGTGCTTGTGGTGGAAATGGATGGCCAACAGCCGCTTGAGGACCAGAAGTGTGGGTGGGACCCAGGCCTCCAGTGCCAAAAGCAGCCCCGCATAACTGATGGGGACAGCCCAGTGGACGAGCAAGGCTGAGAAGGGCAGCCTGGGCAGAAGCTTCCAGGGGCACAGCACCATCTGGGTCCCTGAGAAGTTGACCAGCAGTGTGGTTCCAAGTAAAAGATTTGGATTCAGGTGGCCCTGGATCCACACTCTGGCTTAGCCATTTACTCCTTGTGTGGATAAGTTATGTGTCCTTTCTGAACCTGTTTCTTGGTCTATAAAATGGGCATAATGACACTGCTGACCTCACTGGGCTGCTGGGAGAATTGAATTAATACATGCCAGTGCTTGAAATAGTGCCAGTGAGGACTCAGTGAACATTAGGTATTGCTGTGACTCCCCTGGGCTCCTAGAACAGCTTTCTGAGCACTAGGTGGGGGAGGACATGGCGAGGGCACACAGAACTCCTGGCTGGTTCCTTTGTCCTTAGTGCTTCTGTTTGGCCCCAACTTCCATTTAATAGGCACATTTGATGAGGTAGGTGTGGCACTGGGCCCATTGCATCTCTGGTTTCTAATCCTTCCCAAAACGCAGGAATTACTTGTCCCTGTTGCAGGTTAGGAACCTGAACCTTAGAAAGGTCTGAAGATCAACTAGGTCTTCAACAAGACTCTGCTGAGCCATCAGATTCCCTTAATCCTGCTGGTTTGATGATGGCGGTGAAACAGGCAGGTCAGGCACATGAGTGCTGCTGAAGCCACCTGCTGGGCTATTCTGCTCAAGCTCACACCTTGCAGCATCCAAGACCCCACAGTCTGGCCCTCCAGTCCCTAATGGACGATTCTGGTCTCATCTTTAACAAAGCTACACACTCACCAGCCCTAGATATGGTCAGCGCTCTCTGCTGTAGTCAGCTTATTTTTTTAAAAACCATAAACCCACGGCTCAATTGCAAATGGAAATTCAAATCCGTACGGTATGCCCATTGGTGACTGAGCAGTTAAATGTCTCTCTTTGGCGCGGGGTTGCAGGGAGAGTTGTGTGCCAAGGGCTTGTTCTTGCATTGGTTCTAGAATTTAGGGAGTTGTCTCACCAATCTGTGCCACCTAGTTGTGGGGAAAAGCAACTGGGGATCAGGTGTCTCTGTCCTGGCCTCCTGGACTCCTACAACTCCTGATTTAGCCTTATCAATCCCTGGAAAACTGTTCAAGAAGAAAAATGTAAAAAAATCATCTGAAAGAACAGTCCTACATCAAGCCTGAATTCTATGCCAGGTCCTGAGCTAGGTGCTGGAGCTACCAAGAGAAATAAGCACTGCCCCTGCCTTCAGGAAGCCCACAATTTCCTATGTCAGGCAGACAGACAAATGCTTTTAATATAATTCAATTTGTGCTATAATAGAATACTGGGTACAGTCAGTGCTCTAGCCCACAAGAGGCTGACTAAAAAGCAAGCACTCAGGCAAAGCATGCAAAGCAGCAGAAATTTTTTAAAAAAATAATTTAGTTTTTGAGGTTTTTTTTAAAGTCATTAAGTAGCTGGCATGTGAAAAATCAGAACTTTGTCGGAATTCCTTATAGTTTAACATTGCTTTCATTTTTAATTAGTTATCAAGGGGGTGGGAGGTATTATAGCCTTTTCAATGCTTGGGGCTTGTTGTTGTTGTTGTTGTTGTTGTTGTTGTTGAGACAGAGTGTCACTCGGGGTCCCTGGGTAGAGTGCAGTGATTGTAGGTCACTGCAAGCTCCATGTCCTGGCTGTGAGCAGTCCTTCTGCCCCAGCCTCCTAGGTAGCTGTGACTACAGGCATGTGCTACAACGCCTGGCTGGGTTTTGTGGTTTTGCGTATTTTTTTGTTGTTGTTTCTTGTTTCTAGAGATGGGGGTCTCACTGTGCTCAGTCTGGTGGCTTCTTAATCCAGGGGAAAGTAGCTAGGTTTGAGAATAATTGAAGGCATAAAACTGACAAAACTTGTTGGCCACCTGATATAAAAGGAGTTGAGGATGATCCGAAGGTTTCTGAGTTCAGTAACTGGACAGCTACAGGTACCACTGGCCCACATAGGGAATACTGAAGGCTTAGGAGAGATGCTAGTGAGTTTGTTTTGGAAGGGACACATCTAGGTGAAAATGTCCACAAGTCAGGTGGATATATGGACTGTCTGGACCCAGAGTTTCTGTGGACTGGGAAGCCAATAGACATACATCAGGAGAGACATCTTGGCAGGAGAGATCTGTCTGGAAGCTTTACAGTGTGGGAGGGAAAGGGATGGACATGGATAAGCTCACCCAGGGAGGGAAGAAAGGGAGTGGGCAAAAGCACACAGAATGGAATGTAGCAGGCATCATACTCCAGGGAGGGGAATGAGTGTTGGTATTGAAGACTGAGAAGGAACACACAAGAGGTAGGAGAGAAATCAGAAAAACATAGTGTCCTGGAAGCCCAAGGGAGAGAAATTCTAAAAGGAGTGACCCAAAGTGTCCAAAGCCACAGAGGTAAAGAAAGGACAGAGAAAGTACAGTGGATCTGGCAATTAGTTAGGATGGTCATCGGCTAGGAGGCTGGAGTGTTCCAGTGGAGTGCTGGGGACAGAAGCTGGACTGCAGGAGTGGCTGGTAGTAGAGAGAGTGAGCTGAAGACCCCTTTGGAGAGAGTATACTGTGACACACAGAGACATCGTGGTGGCTCAAAGAAACCAGCAGGGCCAGGAAGGTTCCTGGGCCTGTTTTATGTCAAAGGTGAACCAGTACATTGGCCTGGGGGCAATGTTGGGAGCCCCTAAGGTGGCTGGGGTGGGGGAGGGGACAGGACACAGGCTGAAGGTGTGGAAGGAAGAGGGCAAAGGCAGATGAGAAGTCTCCCCTTTTCCCAAATCCTTCTATTCATTTTATCCAGTAATCGCTGACCCAAAGGAGAGAGCCGGTTCAGTCCTGAGCGTCTTTTAAAGTCTACAGTGTGACGCGAACACAAAATGAATGTGCTTCCCCCTCTAATGTGCCAAAGCCTGCCCATCTTCCCTCACCAAGTCCATTTCCTAATCATTGCCGCCTGCAAGGCCAAAAGGCCCATCTAAATGCGGGAAAGGTTTGAAAAGAAACGCACTGTGAGCACGGAGCAGGGCCTGCCCGGGAGCAGCAACTCCCTCCCAGACCGTTCACACAGCGCCCCGCCCCCAACTTCTCCACCGACCGAAGCCTGCAGCGCGAATGGAGCAGGATTCCAGCACCACGGAGCAGGGTGCAAGCGCCAGGGAGTCGGCCTTTTCCTCTCCCCAGCGGCACGACATGGCCAAGGGGCAGGACAAATCTAGCCAGAAAAATAATCCACTCGGATCCAGAGTGATTCTCCAGGCAGCTAAGCCAGACTGGGGGCCTCACCTGGACGAGGCCTGACAGCCAGTAGCAGCGGTCCTCCCACCGCCCAAGTGGCAAGTCTGGGTGACCAGCGGCGTCGGTGTGGACAGCCTCCCAGTGGGTGTGGGTGTGCGCGAGGCCAGAGCTCCCAGGCCCGCGCGCCGCGGGCGCCCCTCTCTGGGTGTCAGTGGCTATGACTCCTAGCAGAACCTAAGAAAGTCTGGTCAAGTAGGGATGTGAGAGCCAGAGCTGGCTCAAGGCGCCCTCCCTGACCGCGAACCCCAACATTTCGCGGCTGAGGGGTGGGCGGCACGGTCTGCGGAAAGGGGCTGGCAAGATGCTGGAGGCCAGAGTGGACCAGAGAGCTCACGACTCATGGGCCTGCCGGGGGAGGGCCGCACTTTCCAAGAAGGGGCACTGGGGTGGCTGAGGCCAAGCCTTCAGAGGTTCAGTAGGTGGTTAAAAAACAAAACCAAAAAGACAAAACAAACCATAACCAAAAAAAAAAAAAAAAACCCTCACGGCTGCAGGCTGGAGGTGCCCTGGGTCCAGGCCTGGGCATCAGGTGTTTCGGGTTTTCTTCACCAGTGGGTGTCAGTTTTGGGGCTAAATACAAATGCGTCCCTGTTTGGACCCGTCCCCACCCGGGCACACGGAACTTTCTACGTTGTTGCTAGGGCTGGTGCTGTGGGTTCAATGGGAGGGGACCAGGCGAGGCCAGTGGCCTCCACTGGGTACCGGGTTCCCTCGAAGGTTCGCGTGCTGCAAGCTAAAGCCAGACACAGGCGAAGTTCCGGGACTGTCAGCACCCGCCAGGTCTGCCCCCTCCCGGGCTCGGTCGTAGCGAGCCGGTCCCGCTGCCGACGCCGCCGCAGCCGCAGCCCGGGCGCTCGCTCGGCTGCAGCAGGGCGCGGGAAAGGGCACTTTGGCGCGGAGTGAGAACCAAGGGAAATGTGGCGGCGCGGAGCCTAGCAGCGACACTCCCTCCCCCGTCCCCGGCTACAACCCCCGTCCCCTCCTCTCCGTCGCTCAACATCCTCCAGCCCCCACCTGAGCCCTCCTGCAAAGAAGGCGCGGGACCCCCACCCTGGGCGCGCGCCCACCTGAACCCCCCTCCCAGTTCCGACAGCCGAGGGAGGGGGTATTTGGGGAGGGGGACGGCGGCCGCAGTCTCCGGGCGGCTCGGGCGGGGGCAAGGGCTTCACTGGGAGAAAATGGGCGGGGGCAGGGAAGGCAGACCTTGCGGACGCGCAAATGGGGTGGGGGCGCGCCGTTCCTCTCTGGGCCCCAGGACTAGCGTGCCTAGCAGAATCGGGAGCCTAGGGAGTACGGCTCCGGGAAAGTTTATCCGGAAAAAGCCTGGCACCTTGGGGGCTAGGAGGCTGGAGAAACTGAAGCCACAGTCCAGGTGCCCCGCAACCCCGGGAGAGGATATCTGCCTCCCAGGCCCCCACAGCGGCGGGATCGGGCCAAGTTGCGGCTGGGGTTCGGGGTAGCAATGAGGGTGTGGGTGGGGGTGAGGACGTGGCTGAGGG
>VSMD01125957.1:0-25822 GCA_008750895.1 Mirza zaza | reverse complement strand
GGCAGGGCGCGAGCGTGCGATGTGTGCCTGGGGACGGCCGTTGGGATGGGGAGTGGCCCTGCGTGCGTCCGTGTGTGTCGGGTGCCTGGGCGAGGCGGCCCGGCGTGTTGTGAGACGCTGAGCGGCCGGCCGGGCTCCCGGTGCGATCGCGGGTGTGCTCGCGGGAGCGCGTGTTTGTGTTGTGAGGGCTCGGGAGGGCGGGCGGCCCCAGGCAGGGATCGCTGTGTGTGTGCAGTGCTGTGGCGGGAGACGGTGAGGGGCTGGGGCTGCCGAGGCCAAGGTTCCAAGGGGTCGACCATGTGCCCTGGAGGTTCTTCCTTAAGGCGCTGGGGTCTCAGAGGGGTAGTGTGGTTAAAGGGAACGGGTTGCCCTGAGGACGCGGGTTGGCGATGTAGAGTGACTCTGTGTGCGTGTGTGTGTATGTCCTTTGGGTGCAGAAGTGGGATCGACTCCGGGTCTGTGGGTATGGGCAGGAGAAAGTCCCAGGGCCCATGAAGTGACCCTGTGTTTTTGTGTGTTGTGTGTGGGTGAAGCCTGGGGCTGCCTCACTGAGGAGGAGAGATGGGGGTCCTGGAGTGAACCCGGTTTGTGTGGATTCAAGGGAGGAGGCTGGTTCGGGAGTCATCCTGGGTACAGTTTGGGTATATAGAAAGAGGTAATTAGGTCTCAGGCAGTGCCCTTGTGTAGCAAGGTGTAACCCTGGGTTATTAAAGTGCTTTAGAAAGAGGAAACTGGTTCTGAGGGAATGATGCTGTGTGTGTGTGTGTGTGTGTGTGTGTGTGTGTTTGCTGGAGGGCCTGGCAGCAATGGGAGCAAGGGAGTGACCTCTCCCCTCTCTCCAAGGCCGCCTGCCCCCCCCACCCCCCACAGCTGTTGGAAACAAAGAGCTTGCTGGGGGTTTCATGGATGACACTGGGGAGGGAGGGTCCTGGGCAGTAAAGTTCCCTCTTTCTAAAGAGGTTCCAGAGGAGCCCAAGGATTCAGGCTCTGGGGCAAGGAGCAACATCCGGGTCTCATTTGGGGTGGGTGGGTCCTCCTGAAGATGTCCTAGGAAATGGTAGTGATCATAAGCCACATCCTTACTAACTTGCCTTTTTATCAATTCTCAGTCCTCCACTTGTCTTCTTACAACCAAGGGGGGAGTAGGGGAGGAAGGATGGACATCAGGCCACTGGGAATCTGCTGGCCTGCCTGCTGGAGAACCTTTGTACCTTTGGGCTCTTGAAAAGGGGCATTGTTTCTGGGGGAGTGAGGAGCAAGAGGGCCTCAGTACAGATGCTTATTGTATCCTAAATGAAGAAGACCTTTGGCCTGCTGTTTAGGTTTGAAGGCTTAAAATCTTTTGATAATTCTCATATGGTATGTTTTATGAGGGGGGAGAGGTTTTGAGCACAGTCAACAGTGGTCTGTCCATTAAAAGCTTTTCCATCCATGAAATAACTTTTATTTTTCTAATGGTAAATGGGATATGGGATAATGCTTTAATAAGTAGTAGTCACACTTTAAGAATAAAAATCGTTTGTTTATTAGAGTCCCTTTTTTGTAACAAATATTAGTTATCAATATTAGTGATCACAACATGTCAAAATATTTTACTGGCTAATGTGCAGTGGCTATTTGTTCTTGCTAAGCTAATTTGTCCTTAGAAAAATATAGTATGTGTGGATGGATGTTTTTGTGTGTGCTTTCTTACTCTTTAGTGCATGGTGTAAATTTTAAGAAAGGAAATAGAGGGCTAGAAACACACATGGTGTGGGAAAAAGGGGTTTTGGCCCTTGCTAAACAGCTGTGTAATTTGGGGCAAGTTACTGAATTTTTCTTAGTTTCCTTTCCTTTTAAAAGAGAGACTTGGATTCAGTAATATCTGAGCCTTCTTTCAAGGAATATTTATTCATTGATATAAATGTCAATAAAGTAGGCTGATTTGATAAAACGTTTCCTAGTACTAGGATATACTTGAATAACTATGGGTCTAAAGCTAGAGTTTTAACTAAATGATGTTTGTAGATTCTTGTTATAACTGTTTCTAGGACAAAAGACCTGGGAACGATTCATGTGGAAAAAATATTTTTTAATTGCTGAATTTGAGAACCACAGTAATCTAGTCTGGACATAGGCATTTATTAATGCAGTTTGAGATTGTGTGTAGGCTTTTTAGTAACCTTTATTACCTAAGTATTTCCCATACAAACTGAAGTTTACTCTGTCATATATTTGAGTTTTAAAATCTAAATGCTGGCCATGACTCCCTGCTGATTTTCATTTTTGGTTTTGGACCATCATTTCAGCCTCCTGTGGCCTTTCTGGAGCTGAATCTGTGAGGCTTTGTGTGTTGGGTCACTCACAGCTTTTTGACTCTTGCTAATGTGAAGACCAGGTCTGTGGCTTTATTAAGAGGCTATCTAGATTGTGAAAAAGGGTGAAACTGTAGTATTTTACTGGAGGCTTCCCACCAACTTGGTTGGTGTTGATACATTAGTCAACCAGATGTTCAACCAGCTAAGCATTCTCTTAGTTGAATTTAACAGATTTTCAAGCTTCTGCTGTTCAACATTTTCCCATTTTGTTCACCAGCCAATCATTAAAAGAGTCTGTCAGATTATCTTGTTAGAATTAATATGTATATGTCTGTATCATCCTCCCCTTTTCCATTTTATTAATAGTAATCCTATTAAAAAGCAAATGTTGTATATATAGCCTGCCTTAATAAAGAGCTCATGGTGGCTTTCTCTTTTTACTGTATTCAAAAACTTTTTTACTCATTCTGGAATTTTTCAGCAGGTATGTGGTAAGTTTACTAGTAGATGTTTTCCTGGATCTTTATTTCCCACTTTTTTAAAATTAAAGTGAGGATGCATTCTCTCATTTCTGGTCTTCTGGCACCTTGTCAAGATAGCTTGGATAATTAGCAGTAGTTTTTAAGTCAGATCTAAAAGTTGTTCCAGTATCATGGAGTGTTATTTGTTTGGATCAGAGGAAAATTCTTTTCAGTTAGCTCTGTATTCCCTTACTGTCCACTATCCATGCCACTTACTTTAGATGTTAGCTTCCTTTTGTCAGAGTTCTAACCTTCCCAGCTTGAAGTTTATGCTCCTTGATGGCAGAGAAGCTGAGTCTGCATTGTCACTGTCATCTCTTGATATTACAACATCTTCCCTAAGCAGTGGGCCCTTTGTTTATCTCTTCTTGTTCTCAACAAGCCTTTTTTGTTGTCTTCTTGCCCCAGTTCTCCACTTATTATGGACTTTAGACTTATTTTTAAAATCTTTGATTTTATATCTTTTTATTTATACTTATTCTTTTAAAATCTAGCTTATCAGAAAGCCCCCTGTAATCCAAAGAGAAAAAAGTTTGGAAATACATGATATATGTGAAGAAAGGTAAACTTTGAACTCAGGAGAACAGGAGGTAACCTTGGACGTGACATTTTCTTTCATTTGTAACATGAAGATGGTCCTTTTTGGCTAGAGTCTAGGGTGTTTGAGAACAAATGAGGCTAAATGTGAGGCATTTCTCTTTTAGGGAATGTGGTTAAAGAAGCAGAAAAACATATTGAGAGACCAGTAAGTGGCATTTGGTAATAGACATAACGTGGAGAATTTGAACTAGGTTTTAAAAATGTCACAGAAGCAATTCAGGAATCTGGGGAATAAAAAGTTTTTCTGGCCGGGCGCGGTGGCTCACGCCTGTAATCCTAGCTCTCTGGGAGGCCGAGGTGGGCGGATCCTTTGAGCTCAGGAGTTCGAGACCAGCCTGAGCAAGAGCGAGACCCCATCTCTACTATAAAAAATAGAAAGAAATTAATTGGCCAACTAATATATATAGAAAAAATTAGCCGGGCATGGTGGCGCATGCCTGTAGTCCCAGGTACTTGGGAGGCTGAGGCAGCAGGATTGCTTGAGCCCAGGAGTTTGAGGTTGCTGTGAGCTAGGCTGATGCCACGGCACTCACTCTAGCCTGGGCAATAAAGTGAGACTCTGTCTCAAAAAAAAAATAAAAATAAAAAATAAAAAGTTTTCTAATTAGTGTGGAATCTTGGTCAGGACACTTTTCTTCTAGACCCCTAGTATGTAAAATGTGGATAATAATTTATTTAGTGAAACTTGACTGAATACCTGCTTATTGTAATCTAGTATATTTATTAGTAGATGTTAAGGACATTTGTATGAGAGGGCTTCCCTGCCCTGAAGGGTCTTATTGTAATCTAATAGAGTAGCCTATTACAAATATATACGGAAATTTCTCTTTAACACATCTGGGCTTGCTTTTTTCCCTCCATCAGCAAGCATTTATTGAGCACTAATAGCATTGTAATTTTTTTTAGGATGTATAATTAAGTGGTTTTTTAGTATACTTACAAAGTTGTACAACCAGAATTAGTTGTACAACCAGAATTAGTTGTACTAATTCCAGAAATTTTCATCCCCCCCCAAAAGAAACTCTGTACCTCTTTATTTTTTTGAGACAGAGTCTCGCTTTGTTGCCCATTATAGAGTGAATGCCATGGCATCAGCCTAACTCACAGCAACCTCAAACTCCTGGGCTCAAGCGATCCTACTGCCTCAGCCTCCCAAGTAGCTGGGACTACAGATATGCGCCACCATGCCTGGCTAATTTTTTCTATATATATATATATTAGTTGGCCAATTAATTTCTTTCTATTTATAGTAGAGACGGGGTCTTGCTCTTGCTCAGGCTGTTTTTGAACTCCTGACCTCGAGCAATCCGCCCTCCTCAGCCTCCCAGAGTGCTAGGATTACAGGCGTGAGCCACTGTGCCCAGCCGCAATGTGGTTTTGATTTGCATTTCCCTAAAGACTAATAATGTTAAACATCTTTTCATGTACTTATTGTCCATTTTGTATTAATATGTCTAGTTTGGAGAAATGTCTTTTCACTTCTTTTTCTGGGCTTGATTTTGACATCCTGGATTAACAATTCCTAGTTAACCATTACTAATCAGTTCCCTCAGCGAGCATACAGATGCTCAAACTGGTAGGTTAGCTCTAGTTGCCTGTGTAGATTAGCTCTAGTTGCCTATGTATCATTTGATTACTCTGCTTGCCGAGAAAGAGTCAGTTGTGTTTGTTCTCAAACTTATTTATACTAATGCTGCTTGTGAGTATAACTTAATAAATCATGCTCAAATTGATGAAGTATGAATGCAAAAGAGTTGTTTTTATGAAATGCTTTGGAAAGCCTTGATAGAGGCAAGAAGCTGAAAGAATTGCCTTTGAATGAATTAGATTGTGTAGACAACTGAAATAGAGCAGGAAAACCCTGCAAATTTTTGGAAGGATTTCCCAGAAAACATTGCAAGTATTTTTAAGTCCCTGTTCTACTTAAAAGGAAAGAAAAATGGACATGGTAGATAATGGATTATGGGTGTGGTTTATCCAAGAAAGTGGGGAGCTGCATTTAGCAGACTTATACTCAAAGAAAAGATCTTGGTACTACATTGGGAAGTGATTGTATGTTTATATATTTGAAGTTAAAACATGTGTCATTTTAAAATGATTTCTTGCTTTAACTGACTTTTGATTAATTAATCAGTGATCACTCTGTTATATGTTCAAAAGAGGGTTTCTACTGTACAGGTGCCCTAAGGAAGATACAGATAAAGTGTCACAGGAATGAATAGTTTTGATTTGTAGGAATCAAAGCGGTTTCCCAGATTAAGTGGCACTGGAGCTGGGCTGTATAGGGATAGTAGAACATCAACTTGAAACACCAGGCACATTTTTGCCTGAGGCCTTTTCTGTTGCTGTTCCTTTTGCTGGAGACCTTCTGTGGCAGTTATTTATCCACTCAGCTCGTTCATGTCTCTGCTATAATGTCACCTTCAGTGATGCCTTAAAATTGCAGCTTTCTCCACCTTCTATTCCTTTTTTTCTTGCTCCAAAGCACCTGGAAAAAGTGTGACCTACTATCTGTTTTACTTATTATCTGTCTCATTTGTGTGGCTCCAAGAAGGTAGAGATTTTTGTCTGTTTTCGCTGTTGTATCTACAGTGCCTAGATTGGTGTTTGGCACAAAGTTAGGTACCCATTACCTATTTATTTGTGGGGTGGATTAATGATTGAATGAACACAGAAACTGAGGAGGGTTGGGGACGGTATTCTAGGCTGAGGGAATACCTTCAGAAAAGGCACAAAGATAGGAAAGAGAAGGAAATCTTTGGGAATACTAGGTTGTGGGGATTAAGGCAGAAGATGAGTTACACGGTGCCACCATATTAGTGGAAGACCTTCAAGACAGATCTGAAGGTTTGGCATTTGCTCTAAAGACAACAGGAAGTTTTTAAAGAGCTTGAGTGACATTGCGGTTTTAGAAAGCAAGTCTGGAATCAATGAAAATGGAATGGCAAAGGGAAGAAACTAGCAGCGTGGTGAAAGATAAAAGTGGAAATGGGAAGAATTAAGAGGACTTGGACTGTGTTTTAAAAAGTTGCATTGATTGTTAACTATTAAAAATCTGGAGGTTTCACTAAAAAAGCTGAATTTCTATCTTCTTTTCTAAACTTGGAGGTACTAGCAACATTGGACTCTCATTTCCACATCCAAAAAGGAGTCAGAGCTGTCTGGTGAGGCATGAGCTCTTCACTTTGCCAGTCCTCATCTAGCCTTTCTCACTGATCTTTGTTATTTTATTTTTGAGACAATAGTCTCTGTTGCCCCAGCTGGAGTGCTGTGGTGTCAGCCTAGCTCATAGCAACCTCAAACTCCTGGGCTCAAGTGATCCTTCTGCCTCAGCCCCCGAGTAGCTGGGACTATAGGCGTGAGCCACCATGCCTGGCTAATTTTTTTTTTTTAACATATATATATATTTTTAATTGTCCAACTAATTTCTTTCTATTTTTAGTAGAGACGGGGCCTCTTGCTCAGGCTGGTCTCAAACTCCTGAGCTCAAACAATCCACCCGCCTTGGCTTCCCAGAGAGCTAGGATTACAGGCCTGAGCCACCGTGCTTGGCCTGTCATTGATCTTTTTATTCCTGGGCCTCTGGGATCTCCTGCTGTAGGAGATGGGGTGAACCTGGCTTTGCCAACTTGGCCCTTACTGAGGGGAAGAGTTTAATTTATGTTTTGTTTTAGTTCTATACTTTTTATTTTTTGTTTTGTCATCTCCTGTTAATGAAATAGTAAAGCCTTCGATTATGATGATATAGGTTTATTTTTCAGTTTTTAGTTTTTCTTATATTTTTGTTATTCCATTTAAGGCATATACATTGAATATTCTTTTGTTTCATGATTTGCTGTACTTTTCACCTTCATATTAGATTTAAAGTATCTCCTGAAGTTGTCATAGTACTCACCCTTTTCTGTATTTGTTTTTGGTTTTTTAGTTTTTAAGTATTGGGATCTGTTTCCCAATAGAGATATAGATTATTCTGCTTTACTGACATTCAACCCATTTACATTAAATGAAGTAATTAATATTTGTGCTATCTTTTCTTTTTAAGTGTACAATCTAACACATTTTAGTATAAACACAAGGTTGCGCAACCATCACCATCATCGATTTTAGAACATTTTCATCTTCCCAAAAAGAAACCTTCACATTCTTAAGCACTCCCTCCCCAATTCCTACCCCTACTCTCCCAGCCCTAGGCAACCACTAACTTATCGTTTGTTTTAGATTTGTCTATTTTGGACATTTCATATAAATGGAATCATACAATATGTGCCTCTTTGCGTCTTTCACTTAGCGTAGTTTTTAAGGTTGATCCATGTTGTAGCAGGTTTCAGAATTTCATTGCTTTTTATGGCTGAATGATATTCTATTGTCTGGATAATACCATATTTTATTTATTAATTTGCATATACATGTTGATAGACATTTGAGTTTCCACTTTTTGACATTATGAATGATGCTGCTATGGAATTTCATGTATAAGTTTTTGTGTGGATGTATGCTTTTAGTTCTCGTGGATATATACCTATGAGTGGAATTGCTATGTCACTTAGTAACTCTATGTTTAACATTTTGAGAAATTGTAAAACCGTTTTCCAAAGTGGCTGCACCATTTTACATTTTCATCAGCCATGTATGGATGTTCCATTTTCCACATCCTTACCAATACTTGTTATTGTCTTTTTTGTTATAACCAACTTCATTTAAGTTCATACTTGCTATTTTCCGTATGTATGTGATTTCTTTAGTGGAATTTAAATTTTCAATTTTTTAAAGATGAGTTAGAAGAAAACTTCAACCCATTTATCCCCATACTTTTTTTCACATTGTTAAGAAACATTATTTTAACAATTATTTTCTTTATTCCTATTATTCCATTTTTAGCTTTTCTCATGGGAGACATGAGGCATTTGGGAGCTTGGCATACTTCTTATTCACTTTGAAATTCTATGCTAAGTCTTAAAATTCTCTTAGTATTTGCTTTTAGTTTCTTAGGTGGCTTATTTATTGTTAATACTCTGTTACTATTCAAATCCATTTAGTTTAAAAAAATGTCATGTATTTTGTATGGCTTAGTTGTCTCATCATTTTTTCAAAAGTCACTTAAAAGTTCTAAAGTTGTTAACATATTCTTCTGCCTTCAAAAACTTTGGCAGGTATTATGTTTTCAACCACAGCTCTGTTTCTCTCATTTTTGTGCAAGTATTCTGAGTCTTTCTTTTCTGTGGTTTAAAAAAAGAGGGGAAAACCCCCACACTTTTTTTGTTATAAAAGCAGTATATGATTTTTTTGTTATAAAAGCAGTACAAAATTGGAAGGATATGGTAAAGTATAAAGAGGAAATCTGTGATGATTGCCATTCTCTTTAACCTGTTAATGTTTATGCTAAATTGTTTCATTTTATAGCAGAAAAATTTTGAAAAAAATTTTTTTTTTAGACAGTGTCTCACTCTGTTGCCTGGAGTAGAGTGCTGTGTGGCGTCAGCCTAGCTCACAGCAACCTCAAACTCCTAGGCTCAAGCAGTCCTCCATCCTCAGCCTCCCGAGTAGCTGGGACTACAGGCATACGCCACCATGCCCAGCTAATTTTTTATATATACGTATTTTTAGTTGTCCAGCTAATTTCTTTCTATTTTTTTTAGTAGAGACAGGGTCTCGCTCTTGCTCAGGCTGGTCTGGAACTCCTGAGTTCAAACGATCCACCTGCCTCGGTCTCCCATAGTGCTAGGATTACAGGCATGAACCACCACGCCCAACCTGAAATTTTTTTTGATATAGTATTTTGCTTTGGCATTTTCTGTTTTTATTGGAGCCACTGTTGTTCACAGGTCATATCTCCTTTTGGGATTTTAAAATTCAGTTTATTTTGCCTTGTCAGCTTTCATCTAATACTGTTTTGCAAATGAAACTAAACTGCTGATACTGCTTTGTCAATTCTGTTGTTTATAGCCTTATTGATATATTTAGATTCTCTGTTATTTACAAGGCAGCTCATTCTTTGTTTTAGTGTTCTGTATTCATTTTTCATAGCTTTTTTCTCCTCTTTAAAGTGGTTTGAGATATATTTTAGGTGGTATACTCGTGTTTACCATTATTGTTTACTTCTTCAAGTTTATACATAAGTACTTTCTAATTTCCATTTTATGAAACCTAGGGTTTTTTTTTTTTTAATTCTTCTCTATTTTACAACAATTTGCTAGGGTTTAAGGTTGTAGCAGTGTCTTTTTAAGTTTGGTTTTGGTGGTTTCAGCCAAAGAGGATCAATATCCTTTATAGTTTCTAGTGCTCTTTTGTAAGGATCTCTTTTAATCCTTGCAGTACTATGAGGGATCATTATACTCATTTTTTATTCCAGAAACTGGGATTTCTCAGATTTAGTGTTTGGCCAAGATCATATAGTTATTTAATCAAATAATTAACCCCAAGTCTGGGACTCTTTGTAGTGCACCAGAATTTTGTGAAGTCTTTTTAAAAATCTTTTTTAAATTGGTTAACGTCAGCTTCTCCAGTGCCAATTTGCAGGTCGTTGTGTAGATTTATGTCTTTGTGGGTGATTCTCTGGGTTCTGGCTACTTTTGTTCTACTCAGTGTTGTAGACACTAAGGAATAATGGTTAGAAATAGATCCAGAGGACATTATTCTTGTGTTTAGATTTATTATTGATTTTTAAAATATTTTGGTGAAATGTATTGAATGTGCTTACAAAATCTTATAAATGCAAACATGTATATGTTGCAAAATGTAAGTGGGATGATTATATGTATAGTTTTATAATCTGCTTTTTTTTTCCACTTCACAATAGGTCTTGGTCTTTTTTCCATATCAATATATGGTTTCTGCCACATACTTTGATGTCTGCATGGTATTTTATCAATAATTTTATTAATTTCCAACAGATGGACACTTATGTTGTTTTCTACTTTGCTATTATAAAAAATGGTGATGTTAACTGTCTTGTACATATATTTTTTATGTTTTTATTTTATATCTGTCATAATTTCTTAGAAATAGAATTCACTAAAAGGATAAAGACGATTAAAATTTCAGTACAATAGATACATGAGAGGTTGTGCCACTATGTACTCCCACAGTTGAGTGCTCATTTTTCCACACCTTCCCCAGAACTGGGCTAATAAAATTGTAGCTAGCACTTATTATGTGTCACATGCTGCTCTAAGCGCTTTCCATATCATTAATCCTCCATCAACATTTTGAGATAGATATGGTTATTGTCCCCATTTTACAAATGAGGAAATGGAGGTACAGAGGTGATAAATTACTAAGGTCACACAACTGTTAAGAGGTAGAGGCCAGGATACTGAACCGGGTGGTCTGGTGCCAGAGTATGCCTCTTAAAAAGCATGTTATAATGCCCGTTCTATTTTTTTTTTTTTGGTTTCAATTTTTCCAATTTTTAGCTTGATTGTTTTATATGATTTTTAAAATTACATCTAGTTTTTATTGAGATAATTCTTATAAGATTTATCATTTTAAATTGTATAATTCAGTGATTTTTATACATTAACTATATTGTACAGCCATGATCACCATTTACTGTTTAATTACAGAACATTTCCATCATCCCCAAAAGAATTTCTGTACCTGGTAACAGTTGGTTCCACTACTTCTCACCCCCATCTCCTGGCAACCACATAGAGACTTTCTGTCTCTATGGATTTACTTATTCTGGATATTTCATATAATATAAATGGAATCATACAATATGTGGCCTTTTGTACCTGGCTTCTTTCTTGACTTGGCATAATATTTTCAAGGTTCTTAAATGCATATAATTGTTTCATCTGATTTTAAAAGTAATACAAGGTCATTGTAATACCAACAGAATTCAGAAAGCTACAGGATAATGAATAAAGTTTAAATTTTACTAAGAGATAACTGAGGTTTGTATTTTGGTGTATATACCATCCAGATTTTTAAATAGGCATTTAAATACATTTTATACATTTAAGAAAATCTGCCTTTTATAAAAACTTGACATATCATGTCAGGAAACGTAGAGACTTTTTATCATTTTTAATCATTGCATTGTAAAAAATTCAGTTTCTGAGTCTGTGAGAGGGAAACACAGGTTTGCCAGGTTAGTGTCAGAATCTCAGAGATTGGAAACAGGAAAGGGGGAGAGAGAATACTGTCTTTGGAGATCTTTGCTAGGACTGGATAGTTCTGGAAAAGACCCTAGGAGCCTTGAATACTTAACTTGGGATCCAGGTCTTTTCTTTCATCTGATCCTGCAGTAGTCGTCCTCTCTGTCACCTTGCCTGACATGTCCTGACACAGGTATTGAGAATTGAAGTAGGCAGCAGGGAAAGATCTCAGGTGTGGGGGTGGAGGATTGACAGGAGCAAAGTGTTGCTTGACAAAGGGTGGTTGGCAGTAGTATGCAGAATGGAATGAAAAATATCAGAGTCAGATAATTGTGTGGCATATGTGAAATTTCTTTTGTTAAATATAGCTTAGAGAAGTTTTAGTCGTCATCTCTGCTGTTGATGCTTTTTAATATTAATATAAACTGCTTTTGGTTTTGTATCATGAAATATTAAGTAAAGTTTACTTTCCCCCTCATATCTTTATAAAAATAAAAGAATAACTAATGGAATATGGTTAATTTAGTAAACGAGTTAAAGAGAATTTAATTTCTAATTCTTCTGATTTGCTGGGACTTGAAGTCAACATTTGCTAAATATGTTGCTTGATTTTTACCCAGAAATGTATTTTTAGTGATTTGTGCCATTAGAGTTACACTTTAGAATGATTGGCAATTGAAGCCATAAGGGAAAGAAAGTAAGTGAATCTTTGTTGTATACCTACTTGTTCTAGACAGTGTTGCTTTTAAATACATTATCTCATCTAATCATTACAGTATAAAGGGAAAATATTATGCTAAAAGAAGAACTAGCATGTGAACTTGGCTCTTATTGACTCCCAAACTCACCCTTTGTCCATTGTATAGCATACTGCCTCTGGGTTGTGTTTGAAATCATACTGAGTTTTATTTTCCTCCATTAAATAATAACCAATATAGAAACTTGAAGAGGAAAAATCACGCATTGTTCAATTGGTCGAACACAGTTACTATTACTGGTTTTCTTATTTTCCTGGCAGGATTTTCCTAAATGTGTTTTTTATATATAATCATATACAATATGTGTATAGTGTTGTGTTCTGCTTTTTCACTTTTTATAAGCATATTTCCATGTTACATAATATTCATTTTTAAATAGCTGTATAATATTCCATGGCTGTATCACACCATTTCCTGGTGTGGGATATTTTAAATGTTTAAATATTTTAAATATTTTCACTATTTTCAGTATAGAGATCATGGAACTGTTTCATAGGCATTTGGATACAGGCTCAGGAACAAATTGGGCTTGTTTTGGGAAACCATCCAGCTCCTGTAGATTGGATTGGTGTGCTTTTCTGAAAAAGGGCAGGTTTTCTCAGTATTAACATCTAAACAGGCCGGGCGTGGTGGCTCAAGCCTGTAATCCTAGCTCTCTGGGAGGCCGAGGTGGGCGGATCCTTTGAGCTCAGGAGTTTGAGACCAGCCTGAGCAAGAGCGAGACCCCATCTCTACTATAAATAGAAAGAAATTAATTGGCCAACTAATATATATATAGAAAAAATTAGCCGGGCATGGTGGCACATGCCTGTAGTCCCAGCTACTTGGGAAGCTGAGGCAGCAGGATTGCTTGAGCCCAGGAGTTTGAGGTTGCTGTGAGCTAGGCTGATGCCACGGCACTCACTCTAGCCTGGGCAATAAAGTGAGACTCTGTCTCAAAAAAAAAAAAAAACAAAAAACATCTAAACAATGAATATAAACTCATTGAAATTTTGTTTTTAAGAACAAGGTAAACGTTTGAGCATGTCCTTTTGGGATTAAATAAAGAATCAGTTAGTGGTGAACTAAAGATTTCCACATGTAAATAAGCCCTTAGAGAACATTAATGTATAGGACTTTCCTCAGCAGTACTCGGAAGACTGGAAAAAGCAGATAGATGACATGGCTCTAATAAGGTTGGGAAAATCATTTTTGAAGACTTGAAATAGTGGGTGTGGCTCAGAATGGGAGAGATTGAACAAGATGAGAGGACACATTGGAATGGCTGAAGGCAGAACATTTTATATACAGTAGGAACCCTCTTGTCTTGGTCCCATAGGATTCTGGTAGGTAGTTGGTTAATTGAGAAAGTTATTTAAAGTGGGAAAGTCACGAATATGATTTATAAATGCAAATAGCATTTTATTTTAACTTAAAAACACATAAATACATATTTATCAAATGATGTTTTGAAAGAGGGCCCAGATTTTTCTTCTTTTCCTCTTTATGGAATAAGCCATATTTATAATATATTGGTTACATTCTAGTTTTAATCTCTTTTAAAAGGAATTTAGACTTGTGGATGCAGAATTCTAAATGCAACTGCAGTTTTATTTTTTAAAAGCAGCTCACCTTATTCAAGTCTTTCAATTTAGTTTTCATACAGTTTCTAAACAGTTTATTTTCATTCATATGAATGGTTGAAATCACATAATTCTAGTAACAAGTAGAGTTGGCATACTTAGGCTAGGTATGTAACATATAACTGACTTCAGCACAAGAACTGCCTGATTGGAGCTACAGTGTTCTTGGGGGTTCTAGAGAGTGTGATCTAGTAGCCTTGAGAATTCTTTGTGCCATAGGCATAGGTCTGTAGGTTTTACAGAGAGAGTAGCACACTTTAATCTGGAGAGTTGATTAAGTTGTAGATAAATCCGAAGAGTACTGTTGACATGAAGTAGGCAGCAGGAGAAGGAAGGAAAAAGGATTGAAAAAATGAGAAGAAGTCAGAGAGTTGGGGGTAATAATGAAGCCTTTGAGTTAGAAGGTGAAGCCAGGAGTGTTTACTGCCGTAGAAAGGTCAAGAAAAGAGCTAAGGAAGACTTAAGAAAAAAGCTCTTGAATCTTTATTTTTTTATTTTTTTTGAGACAGTCTCACTATGTTGCCCAGGCTAGAGTGAGTGCCGTGCCGTCAGCCTAGCTCACAGCAACCTCAATCTCCTAGGCTCAAGCGATCCTCCTGCCTCAGCCTCCCAAGTAGCTGGGACTACAGGCACGCGCCACCATGCCCAGCTAATTTTTTGTATATATATTTTTAGTTGGTCAATTAGTTTCTTTCGATATTTTTAGTAGAGACGGGGTCTCACTCAGGCTGGTTTTGAACTCCTGACCTCGAGCAATCCGCCTGCCTTGGCCTCCCAGAGTGCTAGGATTACAGGCGTGAGCTACCACGCCCGGCCCCTTGAATCTTTAGAATAAGAGGTTGCATTGACCTTGAAGAAAAAGATTTTTAATAAGAAGAGGAGGAAGCCAGGCTTGCTGGAGGATAAGATGTTCTTAGAGGAGGGGCCCCTATTATGATTTGCCATAAACTTGAAGTTAGTATATTTAGGTCCCTCTATTGAAATGGAAAAATAGCTGCAGTAATATCCTGAGATCTGCTTATTTGACTCATTTTCCTTTTAGTGATTATATTAGGGAATTAAATGTAGAGCTAACTCACAAGATCCTAAGAACTACCTTTGGTTTAATGGAAGGGTGGTAGAAAAATCATATCATTCTGGAGGGCTGCTGGATCTCATTTTGAACTGCAGCCTGAACCTAGTTAGTGGTGCCAAAAATTGGGAATTTTGGCAGCTTAGGTTCATAGCAAGCAGGGTTCCTTCATCTAGTGTGTATTGTTTCTGAGCTTTGCAATGTTAATGAAATACAAGACAAGTTTTACATTTAGAAAATTGTGGGGCACATTTGCAACCAGGGAAAAATATTTTTGTTTTGAGCAACTCTTATGAGTGCTTCTTTGTGTAAAATATTTCTATTTGGAGAATTGAGTTTTGAGGGCCTTAGTAATGGCTCATCCATTCTGCAGAATTTCCATTGCAGTTTCAGGAAGACAGGTGTGTAATCATCATCATCATTGACAGGTAGTAGAGTGTCCTCTTGCTGGCTGGTAATGTACCAGAATACTTGAAAGAACATTCAGAAGATGCTTCCAAAATAGATTCCTTCTGTACTGTATTTGAGCTAAGGCAGTGATTCTTGAATATGGTAGGAGTCAGAGCACCAGGAAATCATGGGTTCTCAATAAATTAATTTTTTACCATGGACTGTGATGTAGCACAGAGGTTTTTTTCAAAGTCTTTTGCTTAAAAATATTTATCTGAATTAAATTTACATGTAAATTTGGGGATTGTGTTTACCTGCATGTGTAAGTGACCTGGCTCTGATAGAGCAGATGACATGGCTTTAATAAGGTTGGGAAAATAGTGGGTTAAATAATAAAGGCTTTTTAAAAAATGTATTCATTTATATACAGTGTTTCCTGTAACAGTTAAGTCTGGAGGGATGAAATCTACACTAGGTATGATGAGTCTATGATTCTTCTATCTTGCTACTCTCCTGCTTCCGTCTTTGCTGTGCTTTCATTTTTATGCAATCTTAGGCAACAGGTTTACTCTCAAATCAGGAAAAAGAATAAAGGATGAGGGGCCAGTGCTTGTATATGAACTATGGCAAAGGGGGGGCTGATCAATACAGGTTATTTAGCTGAATACCTTGTTTCCTTGCACAAAATCGGGGTTTTCTTACTAACTAACAAGAGGAGAATAAATCCAAGGTGGGCAATTATTAGTGCCTGCCACAATTACAAAACAATTTAAAATATGCTTTCATGAGCTTGTGACATTAACAACCTTGTGTTCTTATAAAACAGTGTTGGAATGTTTCTCTTTTAATATTCTTTACTTATTTGTCGAATATTTGTTTTCTTGATTGCCCGCAAGGAAGTAATCTCAGATATTTAAATATTAAGAAATATAATGAAAAAGCCCTTAAAATGAGAATTTTTTACATTGATTTTTTTTTTTCCTTTGCAAATGACAAAATAAAATTCTTATTTGATTTTAATGAAGGTACTCCCCAGTCTAGGACAATAGTTTTGCTAAGGAAACCACTGTTACTAGTACTATTTGTGTGTACTATTAGATTACTCTGTCCCTACTTTCACTTATATTGTTTTCCTAGATAAAAATATTTCCTTTTTTAATCTTTTAATATTACTCACATGTTGTGGGCAGTTAAAACATTCTTTATTTTAAAACATCTTTTCTGAATTGTTTATAATGATCCTGTGTTAGCTTTATTATCAGAAAAAAGCCTTGTTGATTTTTCAAGGTCAGTGCAAGTCTTGCCTTTTCTGACACTGTACCCTATGTTTCAGATCTATTTTTGTCTAGTACTTGAAACTCTTGGAGCGACCATAGACTGAATGACACATTTATCCCCTTAATTATAGCCTATATTGAATTCATCACAAATTATTCCATATGTTAGCAAGATCATGTGTTCCGTTATGTATTTTTCTGTGTGTCTCAAATTCTTAGCATAGTATTAGATACAGAGTAGATGCTTCATAATTGCTTTCTGATCAACTACATAATCTCATTTAACACATTAACACACATAACAGTAGCATGGATTTGATAGTAAGATGGACCTAAAATAAAATATGACTGATAACCAGAGTAATCAGAATTTCGTGACTTTTACCCTTGCTTATGAATATAGGACCTCTATCTCTTTCATAAATGTCCCCCTCTCAAGTTTATTCTTGAAGTCACCAAAGCATGTGTCATATGGGGTAACTAATGCATTCTAGCCACTGCCATATGGCACCTGTCTTTTTTTCCTATCATGTTTGCTGCCCCTGCAGTTGCACGTTGGTACCTCCTGCCAGGTAACAGAGGTGTACTCCTTACCTGCCTCTACTTAATCTGTTTGGCCTTGTGCTGTCCTGCAGGTGTGCTGCTGATATGCAGGGGCTGTTGAGGTGCCCCATCACCTATTTTCCCTTTGTGTTATGTATTATCTTGTCATGTGAGCATCAAACCAGAGCTCTTTATATCTTGTCACTTTAGAGTTTTTAGTGAAAGCCATTCTTTGTTCCTGTTGTGGCCCCTCTGTGTCTGTCATGATGAGCTCTTGGTTGTTGGGCTTGGGGGAACAGTCTAAGTGATAGACATGATCGCTCCTCTTGTCCAAGGCTTTCTTTATTGGACCAAGCTTTTCTGCCTTAGATGATTATTCTCCTAAATATTCCTTAGTCTCTCATGCAAACAGATGCCTTGAGGTCACCAAATGTGTAAATCTTGGTGGCAGGGATGGTTTAGGAGTTTTTGTTGTTGTTGTTGTTTGTTTTTTTGAGACAGAGTCTCACTCTGTTGCCCTGACTAGAGTGCTGTGGCATCAGCCTAGCTCACAGCAACCTCGAACTCCTGAGCTCAAGCGATCCTTCTGCCTCAGGCTCCCAAGTAGCTGGGACTACAGTTTTAGGAGTTTTTGCTTACAATCCACTATACCTATAAAATATGACAGGTAAAACATTACAACTCAAAAGAATCTCTAGCCAAAGTAGCAAGTTGTAACTCAGCATGATTTAGACCCACAGACAAAATAAAAACTTTACTTATTCTTGTTTTTTATGTCTGATTGTTTGATAGATTGTAATAGAACATATTGTGAACTTTAAGCCTACAATGAAAAGGAAAAAGAGAAATGCACTATATTTTGTTTTCAAATCATGCAATTCTTATGTCTATGATACCTAAACTTGGTTAAGCTTGTAGTTGAGCAGAGATAGTATGTATTCTTACCCTCTTTTCAAGGGTAGTTCTTTATTAATATTTAATTATCTTCCTTGAGTCTAAAGATGTATATTTGACAGTTATTTGAACTGGATCCTGTGGAAATTCCTAGCTGGAGTGTGGGTAAATAGGGAAAAAGCCCCTATATGTAGGATTGAAGCTCAAGTCTAAAGCAGATGATGGAAGGGAAAGGGAAGCGAGAGCTTTTGCAGTTATTACTGGGAGATGAGGAGAACCAAGCACGTAAAGCCTCCACAGCCAGAGTGAGAAGGAATTAAAAGATGATCTTCTGTACCTGTAATAGTTTGTATAACAGTGAGAATAACAAAATAGCTATATTAATTTTCTCGTTTTAAGTTTCCACTCGCCTTTTTTTTTTCTTTTACAAATGCTTGGACTTTAGAGTAATCCAGTTCTGTGAACCTGAGGTCATTTAAGGAAATGAAAAACATTTTTTTGAAACCCACATAGATGGATGATTGTCCTAGTGCAGTGCTTGTTTCACAGTGGTTACTCAGATAATTGCTGTCAACTCCTTGGGTATTCAGGTACTTATACTGCCAGCTCCTCAGAGGGTCACTGGGAGTAGGAGACCTAACATACCTTTGCAGAGCAGTGAAGCAGAGGCAGGCTATGAAATGTCACTTAGGACAGTTATCACTAGATTTGGAATCTCCTTGACTTGGTCTACTGAGTCCTGCTTTGAAATCTAGAAATAGAAAACAATCAGAATTGGGGGATTGCTGGAGAAGTGCTCTCTGAGATCTGTTTGCCAAGATATGAGTCTGGAGATGTGGGAGACCTTGCTATCTTTGCAGAGTCTTTCAGCTATTCAGAGGCAGAATCAGAAGTAAACTAGGCTTCTCTGTTCCCAGACCGAGGTGTTCATTACAACACTTGGGTGAAAAACGGTCATTTGTTTATTCCTTACATAAGTGCATTTGTTGTAGCTCTCATTCCCAATATGGAGGGTAGGAAAATTACATTGCAGTGATTTTCACCCAATTCCATGTGATTGACAGCTTTACTTCACACTAACCTTGAAGCAATTTATTTGATTTCTGAGAAAGTTTAATTTGATGCTTCCAGAGCAAGACTGACAGTGTTGGAGCAGAAACAAAATGATTGCAGAATTCTAGTATTGTTGATTGACTCTGCTTGCTGTGGTAGAATCAAATCAGTTTATTTAGAGTTTTAAGTCTAATAAGATTTTGAATCTCTTTAATTCTGTGTACACAAATGCTCCACATATATCATTGTATGGAATTCAAGTTCACTATTCTTTTGTAGTTAAAATAGTTTGCCTAGAGTGTATAATGATCACCTGAAATTTATTCTGAGTACTAAAAGAATGAAGATTACTTTTAGTTATTCATATTTGTTACCCTTAAAAACAGTGCTCACTAGAAAAATAATCTAAAATGTTAAGTGAGAAATAGTAAGATTATTACCTTAAGGTCTTGGTAGGCCAAAACAGAAAAATTCCATAGATTTACTTTTGGAAATCATGTTAAATCTGGAAATTTTCAGTTTTATTTTGCTTTGGATTATATTTAGGTATATTATTACACAGGATCCTCTTCGGGGAATTCTGAACATTTGTGTCTTATGGAACTTTTTGTATATTGTGTCTTATACATGTGAATGGGGTGCTCAACACATTTTAAGGAATTTTCTTTTATTTACCTATGTACCTTTGGATCCAAAAAGCCAAGTATGTATGTGAAACAATTTTTCCTCTTTTGCAGAATTAAATGTGAGGGAGTCTGATGTAAGAGTTTGTGATGAATCATCCTGTAAATATGGAGGAGTCTGTAAAGAAGATGGAGATGGTTTGAAATGTGCATGCCAATTTCAGGTGAGGAAGCCAAATTTTGAAAAATTTTGTATTCTTCATATTTTATAATTCTTCATTCTTCAAATTATAAAGCTTAAAATACCTTGAACCCTACAATGATGTTGGGTTCACAGCCCACCAATTCTTTTTTGTCAGATGACACCTTATGATTTGTACCTTCCATGCTACTTGTCTGGAATTAAGAGGACAGATTGGCAATAATAATAGATGTGGAAATGCTTTGAAAAAAATATTAAAGTTCTATTTAAATGTAAGGTATAATTGTCACTGAAAGGAAAGAAGGTACAGGTTGCAGTAGAGTCTCTCATTTAAAATGTTGGCATCTTTTTCCTTTTCTTCTCCTTCTAGTCTGTCTCTTTCCCTTCCATTCTTATTTGTTGCTGTTTCATCTCTTCAGGCCAAAGAACTTGACTGACTTGGAGCCTCAGGGTAAGTCAAGGTTAGAGATGGAATAGAAAGCAGAACCTCAAACTGAGAGTGTGAATGTCTTTGTTTTTCAGATGCTCTTTTAGTTGTGCTTCTATTGTCTAAAAAAGTAAAAGAAGGGAAGGTGGAGTGTATTATGTTTAATTCTTCCTTTTGTTTATTTTCTATGATTAAATTGTAATTTCGCTTCAGTGTGTTTCTTACAAGACATGGTCTCTGGTTCAGGATTTAAGATGAGACACAGAAGGAACTAGAATATTTTTTACCAATGATTTTGTTCTGAATGTACCCACTGGTGGTTTTGGATTTTGAGGGGAGGAAAGGGTATAGAAATCAGAAATAAAAGCATAGGAGAGTTAATATTTCTGGTAACCATATTACCCTAGGCACATTTCTGTGTGATCTCAGGTAATTTTCTCTGCATCAGTATTCCATCTGAAAAGTGAAGGCACATTTCCTCCCTTTGTTATGATACTGTAATGAGAATCAAAATCAGAACGAGATGTTACATATGAAACCTCTTTGAAAACCATAAATCATCATGCTTATTTTCGTTAAAAGAAGTAGAGGGTTTAAATAAAGGAGGAACGGTAGGTAGCTATTCTCTTGTCCAGCCAGACAGGTTCTTTGTGGTTGAAAGGGACTTGACATTTGATTACATAGAGTTATGGGAGGGTTTTTCTTGGGCATTTTCACAGTGGTCACCATCTGCCAAGGTTGCTTAGGTAGCTTTTGGCTGGCTTCAGATCTCTGTTACCTTTTGGCTGGAGACATCAGTTCTTTGCCATGGGTGCCTTTCCACAGGGCTCCTGGCAAACATGGAAGCTGACTTTACCCAGAATGATATGAGAAGTCAGTGATAATTTGAACTGTTTTTCCCCTGTATATAATGTGTTATTTTTCTCTGGCTGCTTTCAAGACCTTTCTCTTTACTTTGTATTTCAGCAGTTTGACTATGACGTTCTTTGGCATAGTTTTAATTTATCTTGCTTGGGGTTGGCTGAGCTTTTGCAATCTATAAATTCACATTAGTCATTAAATTCGGGAAATATTTTGTCAATATTTCTTAAAATATTTTTTTCTACCCATTCATTTTTCTAATCTGGGGCTTCACTGACTTATGTTAGACCTTTTGATACTGTCCCAAGGTCCCTGAGGCTTCTTTCATTTTTTTCTTTTCAATCTTTTTTCCTCCTGTTCTTTACATTAGATTATTTTGTTGACCTATCTTCAGGTTCACTAACCCTTCTGTCATCTCCATTCTTCCCATCCAGAGTTTTCCATTTCAGAATTTTTATTTCTAGAATTTATAGTTTCTATTTGTTGAGATTTCCTGTCTTTTTGTTCATTGCAAGCATATTTGCCTTAAGCATAGATATTGCTGCTTTAAACATCTTTGTTTGCGAATGTCAATATCTGGGACATCTCAGATATTGACTCTGTGGATTGTTTTTTCATTTGAGAAAGGATAGTATTTTCCTGTTTCTTCGTATTAGAGTAATTTCGAGTTTATCCTACACATTGTGAATGATATGTTTTAGAATGTCCAAATTCTGTTAGATTCCTTTGAAGAATATTGTTATTTTGGCCGGGCGCAGTGGCTCAAGCCTGTAATCCTAGCTCTCTGGGAGGCCGAGGTGGGTGGATCGTTTGAGCTCAGGAGTTCGAGACCAGCCTGAGCAAGAGCGAGACCCCATCTCTACTATAAATAGAAAGAAATTAATTGACCAACTAAAATATATGTAGAAAAAATTAGCCGGGCATGGTGGCACATGCCTGTAGTCCCAGCTACTTGGGAGGCTGAGGCAGCAGGATTGCTTGAGCCCAGGAGTTTGAGGTTGCTGTGAGCTAGGCTGATGCCACGGCACTCACTCTAGCCTGGGCAATAAAGTGAAACTCTGTCTCAAAAAAAAAAAAAAAGAATATTGTTATTTTGAAACAGTTAAATTGGCTGAGCTCATACTGCAGACTTGTCTTCTCTGTGGTGGGCCTGCCACACAAATACCAGTTCATTCCTTTTAGTGTTCGTGGGGCTGCTTGGAGTCTGCTCCATGTGTGGTTCAGGAGTCAACAAGAAGTTTGCTCCGAGTTGATACATAGAATGTGGGACTCCCCTCTGACTCTCTCCTTTCTGGGATTTCCCTCACACTTTCCAGTGGCTGTGATTGTTCTGAATTCTGTCCTTTGCTATGTCAAACCAGAAAGATTGTGGGGTTTTTTGTTGGATATTTAGCCGCCTTGCATGGGGAAGATTGGGGCTATTGCCCTCTCTCCAACTACTTTAAACATTTCTTTAGGTTAGATTCCTTGATGGGGAATTGTTGGGCTGGTGGGTGCTCATGTGATGTGCTCATTAACCTTCTCACCGATAGTAATGTTATCAGACTGCCTGCTTCCCCCTCAGCCTCCTGGTAATGGATTTTAGCTATCCTTTTAAATGTAATAAGTCTGAATGGTAAAATTTTTTTTATTTGCCTTTGATTACTAGAGAAATTACTAGTATCCTGTATATTTACAGACCATTTTTGGTGAATTAATATTTTGTGTTCTTTGCCTATTTTTGGAGGTATTTCTTTTTCCCTTGTGTTGATTTGTAAAGACATATGTATGTATTTGTGTGTATATGTGTATATACTATATACAATAAAATATTTGAATACTTACATATTGCTTACTATGCTAAGCATTTTGTTTCCATTAACACATAAACTCTCATGAGGGCTTACTCTTTCGATGTGTTTTTAAAGAGTAATATATATCCATAGTAAACAACTTAAACAATTTAAGAAGATACAACAAAAAATGTCTTCCGTCTACTCTAGACTATCAGTTGCTCTTCGCAGAGGCAACGTCTATTACTACTCATATTTCTTTCTAGAAATACTCTGTGCATATAAACATGTGTATTTTAATTCCCCTTGTAAGTACATAAATCACTTTTCAGTTTATATAGATTACAAAAAAAGAATTCTATATTTTAAAGAAAATTGTCCCAGTTTCATTTTTTGCTTTTCTTTTTTATTATTTATTTATTTTTAATTGACAAATAATAATTGTGTATCCTACTTTCATTTTGTTTAAGTTTTTTGACAAAGAACTTTAAAATTTTCACATCATGTTTACCTGTCTTCATAGTTCTGCTTTTCTTTGTTCTTTGAAAGTCTTTCCGCAAAACTCTTGAGATTATAAATAAATAGGCTTTTTGACCTTTTTAACGTACTTGAACAGTTAGAAAATCCTCCCATGATCTGTCTGAATCCCATGAATTCTTACCTGTGGCTAAGAAGAAAAGGAAAATAAAAGTTAGAAGTTGAGATCAGTAGACATTTATCCAGTGCTTACTTTGTGCTTGGTATTAGGCTAGATGCTGAGGATGTAAAGATGTTTAAGGCAGGTTCTTTGCCTTGTAGGAGCAAACTGCCTAAGGGCTTACAGCGTAGTTTCATCTTGTTGCTGAGTGACCCTTCTTTTGACCATTTTCACTTCCTATAAACTTATACATCTGTTCAAGTTAGGCTTATGTTATTACCAGCTTAAAAACGATGACCTGATACGCCCATTAAACACTTCTTTGGGCCGGGCGCGGTGGCTCACGCCTGTAATCCTAGCACTCTGGGAGGCTGAGGCGGGCGAATTGCTCAACGTCAGGAGTTCGAAACCAGCCTGAGCAAGAGCGAGACCCCGTCTCCACTATAAAAACAGAAAGAAATTAATTGGCCAACTAATATATATGTAGAGAAAAATTTAGCTGGGCATGGCGGCGCATGCCTGTAGTCCCAGCTACTTGGGAGGCTGAGGCAGCAGGATTGCTTGAGCCCAGGAGTTTGAGGTTGCTGTGAGCTAGGCTGACGCCATGGCACTCACTCTAGCCTGGGCAACAGAGTGAAACTCTGTCTCAAAAACAAAAACAAAAACAAACACTTCTCTGATGGATGCTTTAGCAGTATCTTTCAATTCATTAAAAAAACTTGCTCATAGGCCGGCGCGGTGGCTCAAGCCTGTAATCCTAGCTCTCTGGGAGGCCGAGGTGGGCGGATCCTTTGAGCTCAGGAGTTTGAGACCAGCCTGAGCAAGAGCGAGACCCCATCTCTACTATAAATAGAAAGAAATTAATTGGCCAACTAAAATATATATAGAAAAAATTAGCCGGGCATGGTGGCACATGCCTGTAGTCCCAGCTACTTGGGAGGCTGAGGCAGCAGGATTGCTTGAGCCCAGGAGTTTGAGGTTGCTGTGAGCTAGGCTGATGCCACGGCACTCACTCTAGCCTGGGCAATAAAGTGAAACTCTGTCTCAAAAAAAAAAAAAAAAAAAAAAAACTTGCTCATGATTTAGCATGCTTTCAGTGCTAATAGAAGCTTTGTGGGACATGATTTAAATATGTTTTAACAGATAATAACAAGATTTTAAATAAAAGTCTGAAATTGTTTTTTTTTTTTCAGCCTGCTAATAAGAATTGTCTTGCTACATATATAAACGAAGACACTTTTATCACTTTTGTACAAAGAAAAGTGATCAATATTGCATTTTCCTCTTAAAACTTTATATAGAGGGCCAGGCATCGTGGCTCACTCCTGTATTCCTAGCACTTTGGGAGGCTGAGGAGGGAGGATCACTTGAGGTCGTGAGTTTGAGACCATTCTGAGCAAGGGTGAGATCCTGTCTCTACAAAAAATAGGAAAATTAGCCCTGTGTGGTGGCATGCCCCTATAGTCCCAGCTATTGGGGAGGCTGAGGCAGATAGAGCTCGTCAGCCCAGGAGTTTGATGTTGCAGTGAGCCAAGATGACGACACTATACTCTAGCCTGGGTGACAAAGTGAGAATCTGTCTCAGTTTAAAGAAAAAAAACAAAACAAAACACCATCACGACATACACACACACACACATACACACACGCAAAACTTCATATAGAGTAAAGCCTATGACTTTCCCCCTGTTTTCTTTGTTCCTCTCTCTGGAACTCTCTGAACTGTGTGCCTTTTTTCCTGAATTTATCAATGTCTGCTCTTGCTAGGTGCCATACCCTGTTTATTAGACCTTTGTATTATTGGACATGGTTCTCCAGAGAAATAGAACCAATAGGAAATACATGCGTGTGTATAGATACACATGAATGAGAGAGATTTATTATAAGGAATTGGCTCATTTGATTACGGAGGGTGAAAAATCCTACAATCTGTTATCTGCATGCCGGAAGCCCAGGAAAGCCAGTGGCGTAAGTACCAGTCTGAGACTGCAGGCATCAGAACTAGGAGACTACCTGATGTCCCAGCTCAAGCAGTCAGGCAGAAAGAGAATGCTCTCTTCCTCCTCCTTTTTGTTCTATTCATGTCCTCAATGGATCCCCGCCCACATTGGGGAGGGCAATCTGCTTTACTTGGTCTGCCAATTCAAATGCTGATCTCACCTAGAAACACCCTT